>PVLD010005246.1:0-114587 GCA_004027595.1 Dinomys branickii
TTTTTTTTTTTTTTTTTTTTTTTTTTTTTTTTTTTTTTGATACTCGGAATTGAACTCAGGACGTTTCACTTGCCAAGCAGGTGCTTATTCCACTGAGCCATATCCCAGCCCCAGGCTATTACTTCTGAAAATAGTCTCGTTATGTCATTTGTGTTGACTCCTGCATTTTCACTCACACCTATCAGTCTTATATTTTTCTTCTTTGTATCATCTTGCAGCTGTTGAATTGTTGTATTCTGGTTCCTTGTTGTTTTTAAGAGTTTTTTCCTTTCAGGGTTACTATTTGCAATGATGTTTTCAAGGTCAGAATGTCTGTCTTCAGTTTCATTCGAGTGGTTTTGTAGCTTTCAGTACAATTTTTAATGTCTTTGATATCTCTTTGAATCTGTGTCATGCATTTAGGTTCTTTCCCATATTGTTTATTCAATGTTTCTATCATTCTCCTGTGCTCCTCTATTTTTTGATCTGTCTTCTTTAGATATGCTCAGCAATTCATTCATTATAGCTGTCATTTCTTTTTTGCCTGAGAGGTTGTTTCTGAGCCAACTTCCTGTATGGCCTCCTGGATTTGTTTCTTTACTTCTGCTGCTATCGTTTCAGAAATTTCAGGTATGTGACTTCCAATTTTTTGTATGTTGATGGCTCCTGGAGTTATTCTGGGTGAACTGGAGTTCTGAGAGTGCGTTTTTCTCCTCCTGCATCTTGGCATTTTCCCTAGGTTCCTCTGGCCCTCCAGTTGCCTGGTCCTGAACACTTCCCATGATGTAGCCGTTTCCTCCACTGGCTACACTTTCTGCAATAGAAGAGGATGTTTTAAGGATCTGGGTTCTTTTGGCATACCTGATTGCTGAGTCTCACGTGTTTCCCATATGTAACTGTTTGCATCAGGCACACAGATTCCTCTGGCCAAGCTGGTTGCTGAGTCCTGGGTGCCTCCCGTGCTGGCGCCCTTCCCACAGTGTAGGCAGATGCGTCAGGCAAAAGGTTTCTCTAGCCCAGCCTGTCACCAGGTCCCAGGTGCTTCCCACTGTATAGGGGATGAGTTAGGTCCTGGGTTTCTCTGTTCTTTCAGGTTACCATATCTTGGGGGCTTCCCACTCTGGCTGTCCTTCCCATGGTGTAGGGGGATGTGATCTAGTCTTCCAAATCTCGAGAGCAGTGCTCTCATCGTTTTTTTAGTCTGTGCTTAACAAATGATGGATATTCTTTTAATTTCTTATACTATATTTCTTTAAAAAATATCTAGAATATTCATTATATATATTTTCATAAGGAAAAACATACTCATAATTTAAGAGTCTTTTTATCTTATACCTGTCCAATCACCCATTTTTATCTAAGGTGCATATTGCTTAAGGCTCATGTTTTTGCTTATCACTTTTAGGTGTGAAGCACGAAAAAATACCAACACATGGTTGCTCCTGAAATAAAAAGAGAAAGCTAATCAATTTAGTCAAAAACCAATTTAAATTGGCTTTTTGGTGAAAAAGTTATTAGGTTACAAAAATCATGGAATATATACATATAAGTCAATTGTTGTACAAACCTCTACTGGAAAGTATTTTTGGTTACCTAATGTACTTATATGTTTAGTAAGTGTACCACCTGCTACTTAATTATAGTCCTGTCTAAGGGACCCAGCTAAAAACACTGTCCTGGATAATGTAAACTGTAATAAACAGACATTAATCCAAGATGGGCATACTGCCCAGAGAAACAGCTAAGTGAAAATCAGCAAAGAGCATAAAAAAAAGGAAAGCTACAATAAACATAATTATCACCAGAAACAGCAATGGGTATACACAACAATCTTTCCATTTCAATAATTTTCAGAAAGCAAGTACATACAGTGGACCTTAGTAATTATTTCTTCAAAACGGTTTTTGTCCTTTCCTCAGTTTATACACTTTTCTTAAGACTGAAAGCAAAACATTTTAACTACTATAAATCTGGGGAAATAAAATATAATTTTACAACAACAACAATTTCTGTTGACAGTTTATTAATAGAGAAACACAGCCCTTACAGACAACCACAGCTAGCACTGTTAGCAATCAGTAGCAAAGAATATCAGTGAGAAATGGAATTTCCCTCCAGAATCTTAAGGCATCAGGACAATCTTGTGGTTGCATTTATTGCCTCACAATCTTTGAGTGATAGTAGCCTTCATATCAGTTAAATATCTTCCAGGAACCACTTGAGAACAAGGGTTAATCTGATATGTAATATAGAGGGGAAAATTACAAGAAAGAATCACGAAGCTGCTATTATTCATTCTAGAAAGAGAGGAATACATTCATATCAAAAAGGAAAGTTTTAACCTTAGCTATATTGTTCAAATTATGGCAAATCTGATGTAATCCATGAATGAAAGCTTTTTAAAATAACTATTGACTTCAATATGTAATTTGTTTCAGAGTACACAGAAGAGAACACAAGTAAGCGAGAATAGGAAAGGGGAGAAAGCAAGTAGAGTTACAGAATAAAGGGCAAAATCAGAAAGGACACAGAGCAAGGACAGAAGAAAGAAGACATAAGTTAAAATGATTTTGAAAAGATCCTATTAGAAATCTGCAGTACAACACCAAACTATAATAAATAAAAGAAATTAGGAAAAGACTCCAGTGGTCAAAATTACTTCCAATAACCTTGCCGGTAGCTAGTAGGAGAAAATGAAAAAATTTTACGTATGAAGTCACATTTTTAAGAAAAACAAGATAATTGAAATACTCGATTAAATTTATCTATGTGCTATAGTTAAAGCTGCTGAAATGTTTTCTATCATGATGGATGCTGGTATAAGTTTTTAAAGCACAATGGACTCTTAGATCTTTGAGGGGATAAAACTTAGACAACAATCTCCAAGTTGTAAAGTAAAAGTCAGAAAAATAATTTTGAAAATATTCTCATTCTCTTCTAATTGGTAAATGTTGTCATAAAATAACATTCACTTTTAACCATACGTTCTCTAAAATAAAGTAAATTCTATTAACTACTAATTCTCAGAAAATATAAGTAGAATTTCCAGAAATAAAAGTATGTCAATCAAATTGCCAAATAGATTGTTTTAGTGATGCTGCAAACATCTCTAATTGATGTAGTAAGAGACGCCAAAATTTCACTGAATGTTTTGGGCATCCAACTCTTACTCTGTTCCTGAGATCTGTAGAGAAGAGTGCACCACAACCATGCATGCACTTCCCCTGCCATCAGACAGGATATGCCTATACTATGCAAAATTGTGATTGCATTTCTTGATTTTCTGCAATTATTAGAAAACACTAATAATCATAGATGAAATGAGCATTATATTTGTAATGACAATGCATTTTGTTTTATGAACTCACTAATGAAAGAAAACATCATTTTAAGTAAATTTTAAATTTTTGTTTAGTAACACCAAATCTATTTTGTACCAAATGAGTAAAGTATTTAAACATTTTAGTCTTTTCTTCATTTAGAGATTTTCTCCTACATAATATTAGTCATTTATTTATTTATTTTTTAATAATATTGAGAAAATTATAAACATTAAATGCATTAATGGTTAATTCTAACCGGAGCACATTCTGTGTGAATAATTCTTTGTGGTGAAGTAACTGTACTGCCAGGCCTTATCAATTCATTTATATTCATTTATTTATTTAGTCATTTAAATTTTTGAGGTAGGATTTTGCTAAATTGGTCATGCTAGGCTCAAATTTGGAATCCTGAAGCATCAGTCTCCCAAAGACTTCCAGTACAGGTATGTGCTTCAGGCCTGGTTACTGACTTTTTCAATACTATTAAAATTAGAGTATGAATTTTAGATACAGAGAGTTTATTCTTTGTAAAATTAAAGGATTATTTCCAAAATAGATTTTAAGTATATTTTCCCTAAAATAGTTACATTGAGTCTACCTGCCTACTGCAGGATTAAAAAGTTGCACTTAGTAGAGGATGGGTAAGGAAATTTTAATTGCTAAGTTCAACTCTCAGCATTACTATGTATTACCCACTAACACTGAGGCACATTATTATGGAGTTTTAGCCTCAAGGGCTTCATTGGTGAAATGAAAATAAAAATACATGTCTTTAAATTCACTATTAGCATTAGGTTAAAAACCTTTCAATGAGTATTAAGTTAAAAATCCTCTTAGAGTACTTAGAACACTTCCAAGCACATAAGTAGTGTTACATACTCTCGCAGTCTCTGTCTCCTTATAATATGATTTTCTTAATTTTCAAAGCAACATTTTTGAAATACTACAAATTTTAAAGAAATCATATACCTTATATTTGGAAACCAATTTTAAAAGGCTACCTGAGTTACTGGCTACTGATTATTCTGAATTATCATTTGATAGAACTTCCACTTTTAATATCATTTTAGGAGCTCACCTGTGCTCACCGCTAATGCACACAGATGTGCTGTCCAGTGTTTTATCACACTAACTACCAAGCTTCATACTATTCCTTTGTAAATTTAGAGACTTTGAAATTATCTCACTCTACCTAAATGCATACAAGGTACACTAGCAAAAACTATTCAGAAATCTTAATTTAATACAAAATAATTATTTTTTTTAAAAAAATATGTCCTATCTTTGCCCTTTTACTAGTTTTAAACAACAACATCAATTTTTCCATTGATGGTCAAGGCACCATCAGAGTTCTAGCTACAACTTTAATAAAAATTAAAGACCATTTTATGCAGAAATGTCTATAATATGTTAGTTAAATTCAATTTAATCTTCTTTAAATGTCAAGGTAGATGAAGAATGTATTTCATAGTTAGATATCTCTCAAATTTGTCTTTATTTTCACTGCATTTTTATGGACTTTATGCATGCAAAATGCCAATTACTGCTATGAAAACTTACCACCCATTTACTGGTTTAAATTTGTTCTTTAATTACATATGGATAACATTGGAAATGAATGTGACTGGGCTAAAACTGAACTTTCTCAGGGCTATCAGAATTGCCTTTGCTTGCTTAGACTGATGGGCAGAGGCTGCCTGCTGCAATACGCCCATATTCCAACAGTATTCCAGCAACTCCGTCACTCCAGCCCCTGCTCCCCTTCCCAAATCCCCGTCTCCTCTGACCATCCCTTCTTGCTCTGTCACCTATAATGGCTGCTTATTCAATTCAGAAAAACCTCCTCATCTCAATTTCCTTAATTAAGAACCTCTGCAAAGTCACTTTGGCCTTTCATATTAACATTTGCATAGCTTTTCTGTACTGAGATGTATCATTTGGTGATCATTTTTCTGCCTGATGCACTATGTAAATATTTCTCATAATTACAATATTGTACAACCTCAAGAATTGTTTTCAAGTAACTTAATTTTGGATTAGGAACAGTAGATAAATATTAATTCACAGTGCTGGTCCCAAAAGCAAAGTGTTATATTTTGTTTTAATTTTCTGACTTTGAATTACACTTTTTGTTAATAAATAAAATAGGTATGTCTTGAACTACTAAATTTCTTGAACTGTTAATGTTTTCCATAACCATGTCATGCATATACTCATCTCTATGTAAGTTAGAAAATGTTTCATTATTTGAAATATTCAGCCAACCATATGTTTCGTGAACTTATGCTTGATATTTGCTAGTCAGTGACATAGCCACAGATGGAAAGGATCCTTCTTTTGAATGTAATATGTGCTTTCCTGAATTGATACATACATTAGCTAATTTTTAGGATGATCAAAGACTAAACTATTGCATTAAACTCTCATCTCATTTCTCTCAAAAAATTCATACACCTTCTGTGAAAAAGTACTGTAGTGCAAAGTTTTATTTAACATAATTTTATGTAATATTTTCCCTTAGGTGATGAAAATTTAACTATCTGAATAATAAATAGAAATTGACTAAAACAGAGTCAATTTTGCGCCAAGTGATCAAGAGATACTTGGACCAACCAGGCAGTGCAAGGGGCAGACCTCTATCAATTAGGACAGAAATGAACTGTTCTGAATGAGTCAGATCGAAGTGCTCAGGAGCTTATTTATCTTTTGAAGTTTTATATTTTGAAACTTGGTATATTTACCGTGGTACAGATCAATAAACATTACAACATGTATGGCTTAATTTATATAAACAATTCCAAACTGATTTTTAGCAGGTTTACTGCATCCCATTTCTTGGCACAAAATATTTTCTTCCATTGGGAAGATGGACAGTCTTCCAAGGTATGGCCTAGTTCACTGTATGAATGCACTGAGATTTCAAACCATCAGAGAATACCATCAGAAAGGATATGGTTAGGGGGAGGTTGTATAACATCACCTCCGCAGATAAGTCACACTATAGATAATGAAAGGAAACTTCCTGGAATGCAGGTGGGTCCAGTGTAGAACCGCATGGTGAGCCTGAATTTTGAGGAACAAACTGAACTTCTGTGAAAGCAGCATTGCACTGAGCATCCCGCCTCCTTGTTTTCCTCTTTTCTCTTTAATCCATACACGATGAAAGAGCTCTATGACAAGTAAAAACAAACCACACACACAAAAATATCAGAAAACTACCTGAAAGATTCCTCTTTAAACTGTAATATTACAATAAAACATTTGCAATCATTCACATATTGAACTGAGAGGCCTGGACTTAGCCAAACTTTAAGACTGAGTAGAGTATTAATAACTAGCTTATCTGACATAATTCACCCCAGTTTCCAACCTGTGAACAATGACGACAATATCCCTGAGTATGTTCATTACCTATTGCCTTGTAACAAACATTTCCGTGAATGAGGAAATGAGTTAAAGGAGTACATGTTTTATTTTAATTTACCACAGGTCTTTATCTTGATCAATGAAGAGGTGAGGTAAAATGAACAGCTGGGTCTCTGGGTTTCAGTCCGTGGATCTGACAGGCACTATCTCTTCATAGAAATATAAACTTATGTATGATCCATGTGTAGAAATTTTAAGGCAAGCCCAAGAGAACAGCAGTAATTCTGGAAAAGTCTCTGTCACGAGGATGGCATAGCTGTAAGAGAATACAAATAGGAACAGTATTTTGAAACTTATTTTCTCCAAAGTTCCATTTCTTACTTGCTCATTGAACTGGCCCAAATAAGTTAAATTTCCAGTTCAAATCTCAAGGCACTATGGTATTACCTAGAAAGAGATTCTTCATCTGTTCCTATGTTCTTTCTGCTCACAATGCTACTCTTCTGTAGGAATCATCTCCTTTTTTTCTTTTTTGAAGCATAAAAGAACAACAACAATAAAAAAGAGGAAAACATTAACAAAGAGACACAAAGTAGCACAAGAACAGTACAATTAAGATGGAATTATAGACAAAATGACAGGGAACCAACAATGGTTCTTGTATTACATACAGACAACTTCAAAGTGTATGCTCAGGAAAACACATATAGACATACAGGACTGATCAAACGACCATTCATCAACTACTCCTTACCATAAAGTGATATAAGACAATAGTGGAACCAGGTTAGTCATCCTGCACACATGTACATACATACATACATACACATATATTTGCTTCTTTCTTCCTTTTCTCCTTTCCCTCATTCCATCTGTTCTTTACTTTTGAGCAGATTTCCTTCACACCTCTTAGTTTATATTCCCACCCTCAGGTTCTTACTCCAGTGATGCAACACGTTTCTTGCATATCTACCTCTGATTTATTTCACTTATGAGTAAGGTGTCTAACTGTGACCATTTGCCTACAAAAGCCACAAACCTGTCTATCTTTCTAGCTGAGTAATATTCCATTATATAAAAATGCCATAGCTTTTCAATCCAGTCCTCTGTGGATGAACATTTGGGTTGCTTCCACAATGTAGTTATTACAAATTGCGCTGCTATAAACATGGGTGCACATATATCCCGGTGACATGATGTTTTCAGATCTTCTGGGAAAATACCCAGAAGGGGAATAGCTGGTTTGAATGGAACCTCTAGACCTAGTTTGCTGAGAAATCTCCAAACTGCTCTTCATAGTGGTTTCACCAGTCTGCGATCCCACCAGAAGTGCAGAAAAGTCCCTATTTCTCCACAGCCTCGCCAGCATTTGTTACTGGATGATTTCTTAGTACTTGTCAATCTTACTGGGGTGAGATAAACTCTCAATGTTGTTTTTATTTGCATTTCTCAAATGACTAAACATGTAGAACATTTTCTCATATGTTCATTAGCCATTTTTATTTCTTTATCTGAGAAGTGTGTATTCATTTCAGAAGCCCATTTCTGGACTGGGTCTTTGAATTTGGACAGGTACATGTATTTTAATTCTTTATACATTCTAGATAGAAGACCTTTGTCCAAGGAACAGCCAGCTAGGACTTTCTTCCAACTTGTGGGTTTTCTATTTATTTTGCTGGTGATTTCTTTAGATGTGCAAAAACTTTTCAGAAGGGTGAGGTCCCAGTTATTGATTCTTTGAAGTGTTTCCCTTGCAATTTCATTTTTGTTCATGAACTCTCTGCCTACTCCTATGTCTTCAAGATTTTATCTGCTTTCTCTTCCAATAGATTTAGAGTTTCTGTTTTATTACTGTGATCTGTGACCCATCTTGACTTGAGTTTAGTGCATGAGTCTATTTTCAGTTTTCAGCAAGAGGCAAGTCAATTTTTCCAGCACCATTTATTAAACAGGCTATCTTTTTTCCAGTGAGCTTGTTTGGCCCCTTTGTCAAATATTAGGTGGTTGAGTGTGCTTTGGTTGTGGCTGCATCTTCCAGTTTGTTCCATTGATCCTCGGGTCTGTTTTTGAGCCAGTACCAGGTTGATTTTATTACAGTAGCTTTGTAGTATAATTTCAGGTCAGGAATTGTGCTTCCACCTGACTTGTCCTTGTTGCCCAGGATTGCTTTTGCTATTCTGGGTCTTTTCTGGTTCCAGATGAATTTAAGGCATGTTTTCTCTAGATCTGTGATTTATGCTAATGCTAGTTTAATGGGAATTGCATTGAATCTGTACAACAGTTTCTAGTAGTATGGCCATTTTCACAATGTTGGTTCTTTCTAACCATGAGCAGGGGATGTCTTTGCATTTATTCAAATCCTCTTCAATCACTTTTTTCAGAGTACTGTAGTTTTTATTGAATAAATCTTTTACATCCTCAAGTAGATTGATTCCTAAATATTTCAATTTATTGGATGCTATTGTAAAAGGTATGGTTTCCTTAATTTCTCTCTCAGTCTGTTTGTTGTTCGTGTATAGGAATGCTATTGATTTTTGAGCGTCGATTTTGTATCCAGCTACTCTGCTGAACTTGTCAATTAATTCAAGGAGTTTTCTGGTGGAGTTTTTAGGGTCTTCCATGTAAAGTATCATGTCATCTGCAAATAGTGAAAATTTTACTTCTTCCTTTCCTATCCTTATTCCTTTTATTTCTCTCTCTTGTCTAATTGCTCTGGCTAGTGCTTCCAGAACTATGTTGAATAGGAGTGGTAACAATGGACATCCTTGTCTTGTCCCTGACTTTAAAGTGAAAGTTTTCAGTTTTTGTCCATTTAGTATGATGTTGGCTGTTGGTTTGTCATAGATGGCTTTTATCAAGTTGAGGTAGAGGCCATCTATTGCTATTTTTTCTAGGGTTTTTAATATGAATGCATGTCTGACTTCATCAAAAGCTTTTTGTGCATCTGTTGAGATGATCATGCAGTTTTTGTCTTTGGCTCTATTGATATGATGTATTACATTAATTGATTTGTGAATATTGAGTCATCCCTGCATTCCTGGAATAAACCCAACCTGGTCATGTTGTATAATTTTCCTTATGATTGACTGCATTCTGTTTGCTAGTATTTGGTTGAGTATCTTTGCATTTACATTTATTAGAGAGATTGGCCTATAGTTATCTTTCTTGGTTGGGTGCTTCTCTGGTTTTGGTATCAGTATAATACTTGCCTCCAGAAATGAGTTAGGGAGAGTTGCTTCCTTTTCAATTTCATTAAAGATTTTGAGGAGTGTTGGCATTTAATCTTCTCTGAATGTTTTATAGAATTCTTCTGTGAATCCATTAGGGTTTGGGCTTTTGTTTGTTGGTACAAGTTTTTAGTGACATTTTCAATCTCATTAATTGATATTGGATTGTTCAGGTTTTTTGTATCTTCCTGATTCAATTTTGGTAATTTGTACATTTGTAGGAATCTGTCCATTTCCTCTGAGTTTTCTATCCTATGGGAGTAAAGATTTTCAAAGTAGGTATTAATGATCTTTTGAATTTCTGTGGAATCTGTAGTGATTTCATCCTTTTCATTCCTTATGGCATAAATTTGAGTTCTTTCTTTTTTGATAAGGTTGGCTAAGGGTTTATCAATTTTATTTATTCTTTTGAAAAACCAACTCTTTGATTCACTTATTTTTTGTAGTGTTTTCTTCTTCTCATTTGCATTAATTTCTGCCCTGAGTTTTATAACCTCCTCCCTTCTTTGGACTTTTGTTTTGGCTCATTCTTCTTTTTCTAAAAGTTTGAGGTTTAGCATTAGCTATTTATTTGCTCTCTTTCTGTTTTCTTTATATATGAGTTCATCACTATAAATTTCCCTCTGAGGACTGCTTTCATTCCATCCCACAGATTCTGGTAGGTTGTGTTTGCATTTTCATTTGTTTGTAGGTATTTTTTAACTTCTTCTTTAATTTCTTGTGTGACCCATTGGCTATTCAGGAGGTTGTTGTCTCATTTCCAAGTGTTTATAGGGTTTTTGGAGTTCTCCTTGTCATTAATTTCCAGTTTCATTGTATTGTGGTCAGATAATATGCATGGGATAATTTCACTTCTTTTGCATTTAGGTAGATATGCTCTATGGGCTAGACTGTGGTCTATTTTAGAGAAAGACCCATGTGCAGCTGAGAAAAATGTGTATTCTAATGTTGTGGGGTGGAACGCTCTGTATACATCTACTAAGTCCATTTGTTCACAACTTTGGTTCAGGTCTGTTATTTCTTTGCTGATTTTTTGTCCAGTTGACCTGTCCCTTTGCATCAGAGGGGTGTTTAGGTCCCCTATTACAATAGTGTTATTAATTATTTGATTTTTCATGTATGTTAAGATTTGCCTTGTAAAGTTTGGTGCTCCATTATTTGGTGCATACATGTTTAGGACTGTTATCTCTTCCTCTTGCAGCTTTCCCCTAACTAGTATGTAGTGGCCTTCTTTATCTCTTTTGTTCATTTTTGGTTTGAAGTTTACATTGTCTACAAACATAATAGCTACTCCTGCTTTTTTCTGGGATCCCGTTGCATGGAGAATTGTTTTCCATCCTTTAACTTTCAGCCTGTGGATTTCCTTTTGAGTAAAATGTGTTTCCTGTATACAGCATATTGTTGGATTTTGTTTCTTAATCCACTCTGCCAATCTTTTTCTTTTGACTGGTGAATTGAGGCCATCTACATTAATGGTTATAATGATTATATGTTGGCTTATTCTCGTCATGCTATTTACTTGTTGTTATTTTCCTCCTTTTACTTGCTTGTTCTGTTTGAGGGTTCCTTTCTTTTGTTGTTCTTGAGATTGTGTCACTTTTTTCTCTGTGTAGAATATCTTTTAATACTTTTTGCAATGCTGGTTTTGCACTCATGAAGTCCTTCAATTGTTCTTTGTCATGGAAATATTTTATTTCTCATTTGAATTTGAAGGATAGTTTTGCAGGATACATCAGCCTGGGTTGGAAACTGTATTGTCGCAGAATCTGTAATACCTCACTCCAAGCTCTTCTTGATTTCATGGTTTATGTTGAGAAGTCTGCTGTGATTCTGATGGGCTTTCCTTTATAGGTGATCAGTTTCTTTTCTCTAGCTGCTTTTAATATTGTGTTCTGTTGCTCGATGTCTGGGATCTTGACTATTATATATATGGGTGTGGTTTTATTTGGGTTATGGCTTGTTGATGTTCTATATTCCTCAATTAACTGTACTTCCATATCTTTTTCCGTGCTTGGGAAATTTTCTGCTTTTATTTCTGCGAATATTCTTTTTATATCATTTGTGTTGCCTTCTGCTGTTTCATTGACTCCTATTACTCCGATATTATTTCTTTTTGCCTCAGCTTGCAGCTGTTGGATTGATTTTTCCTGAATCCTTGATGACTTTATGAGATCCTTCCTTTGATTTTCAATAGCTGCCATGCTGTCTTCAAGATCTGAAATTCTATCTTTTACTTCATTGAAGTGATTTTGCAAGCTTTCAATGGAAGTTTTCATTTCCTGGCAATCTCTTTGAGCCTGTTTCATTCATTGTAATTCATTCCTAAATTGCTCATGTAACATTTGCATTTGTTTCCTATGTTCTTCTATTCTTTTATCTGGTTCTTTTCTATATGTGTGGAGCACTTCTTCCATTATTATTTTCACTTCAATTTTTTCCTGAGAGATTATTTCTGCTTTAATCTCTTCTATGGTCTGATGGAGTTGTTTCTTTACTTCAGATGCGATCATTTCAGAAATTGTAGGTAATTGGTTTCCTAGTTCTCCTAAATCGTTGTTTCCAGCACTTGTTGTAGGTGTGGTTGAGTTCTGAGACTGCATTTTGCTCCTCTGTCTTGTCAATTTGAATGTGAGATGAAAAGTATTCAGCTATAAATTACCCAGGCATCTTACTGGGCAAATGTTGGTTGCAAAGGCTGCTCCAATGGCTCCCTCTCTTCAGGAAAATATCCCTTAAGCTTTCTGCCAAGAGTTCCGCTCAGAAGGCTACTCAGATGATGCTTTGTGGACCGAGCTCCTCCCTGACCCAAAGTTCCAGAGTGGAGCATGGGCATGCCTCACCTGCCCAGAATTCCATGCAGGTGGGGCTGCTCAGTTGCTGCTTTGTGGGCCATGCTCTTCCTTGACTCAGAGTTCCAGGGTGGAGCACGTGCACACTTGCCTCGCCTGCCCAGAGTTCCACACAGGTGGCCCGCTCAGATGCTGCTTTGTTGACCAAGCTCCTCCCTGACCCAGAGATCCAGATTGGAGCACACACAAGCCTCACCTGCCCTGTAGGAATCATCTTTGATCAAATACCTAGATACCTATTGCAAAACAAAAATAATTTTTTTACATTATTTGCACTTGCAAAATTCATATTAGGTTTGTAAAATTAATATCCTTTGATGTCTAAGTAACTAATTTTATTTCCTTCCAATCTATTTCATCTTAATCAAGATTTATGAATGTGTACTTATATGTATGTATTCATCTTAAGTAACTCTAGCTCTCACAGGGCCAATTCTATGCATGTTTGTCATGAACCTCTGTCAAAGTATTTGGATGCAGAGCCTTCTCTCTACCTTAAAATGAGAAATTATCATGTGACAATATTCTTTTATAAGAGGATGTTTAGGAATACAGAACTAGCAGAGTAAAGATAGCTATAAAATTATGAATTTCTCAAACCCTGTGGCACTATGTATTCAAAGATTGTCATGTTCTGTGTATTGTTTTTTAAAAAGTCAACCAACATATTGTATCTGTGATTGAAGAAGCTAACATACTACCAAAAGATGATGTAAAGGGGTAAAAAGATATTCTAATAATTAAAGAAAATAATGTTTTGAATAAATGTGATGCCAACTGTTCATCCAACTATAAAACCAAGTACAGAAAACTATTGCTTTCTTTTCTGATGAAACAAAACATGACATTCAAAGTTAAAAGAGAGGTTTAGTTAGGCTCACAGTTTACAGAGGTTTCAGTACATGATCGGCTGGCTCAACATCCAAGGTTAAAGTAGGAAAGGTTTAGCATGTGTAGTGGATTGCTAACTGGTGGTCAACTTATAACTCCCAGCTGAACTGAGTAAGAATGATGCTGGGTGTGGGAGGCCCACCTGGGGATTGTTGCCAGAAGCATAAGAGGCAGAACTGGAGAATGAAAACTTATGGATGATGGGAGTGGAGATAGGCTGTTGGTGCTGGTGGAAGCTGTTAGCTGTTTTGCAGGATCTTGTCATGCTGGCTTTCCTGATGAACTTTGCTGTTTTTATCCTCCAAGGACCTGGGGACCTAGTTGGCACTGAGAATGGCTTTGGTTCACTTTGGGGAAGCTCTATTCCTCACTTTGAGCATCACTTCCTGGCACTGGAGGGGAAGATGGTCCCCTCTCTGTCTCCTGAGAATCTTGCTGTATTGGCTACCTTGAGGAGAACTCGGCCATCTTGATCATCAGAGGAGCTTGGGACCTCACGGTTTCTGAGGATGGCTGTGGTACATTTCAGGGGAGATGTGGTTCTTCTGAGCATCACTTCCTGGCTCCACTGCAGATCCTTCATCCTGTTGGCACAGACTTTCTAAATTTCACCACTGACCTTTGGGCCTTGCCAGTGTAGATCTGTGCAACAGGCCTGCATGACATGTTGTTATTGGTTCTGGACCTCTAGTTGGATTCATGGAAAGCACTGTTATGAACTCTAGGCTTTCAGCTGGACTCATGCAGGACATTTTCATAGGATCCAGGCCTTCAGCTGATTTCTTGGTCTATAGTGTGTGGACAGATTTCCTGCACTCTTTGTATAGTGTTCTTTAGGTGACTATTAGAAATCATTGTATGTAGTATATGTCCTGTATTATATTGTGCCCCTTGCACAAAATACCCCAAACCAACACAGCGTGGCTCACACTTGATAGAGGTTTCAGTGCAAAATTCACTGGCTCTCAGGCAGTATGTTCTGGCAGAGGAGAATTGTAGAGCAGAAGACATGCTGCAGCAATAGCAGCAGCAATAAGCAACAATCCATAGGTAAAAAGCAAAGGCAGTAGCCCTCTTTCCATCCTGATATTCCATTCAGTCTGCCCACCCTTAAGAGGGCACCACTAACACCCAGGTTGTGGCACACTTAATCCTAGACAGAACCATGCCAAACCAATCAGAGGGGTAATCTAATAATCACACATTTTTGATTCCAGCATCACACACACAGATCCAGCCACTCTGAAAAGCCCACCTATTACCACATGGGGCTTGGGGGATGTCTAGAAAGAAATCATAACATTTATAAAACAGTGCATTTTCATTTGAAAGAAGTACTTCTTTCAAGCCTATGGTTTTGTAGATCTAAAAGTACATATGTTTCAAATTGATTGCATAATTAAATATGTAGCTAGTAATGAGAGATTTTTTTCACTGTCAGGGAAAACATTACATACAAGCAAAAGAAGATAGAGGAGGGAAACAAGAATAAAATTATATGTATATATGCACATAAGTATTATATATGATTTAGAAATAAAATAAACTGTGTATGTAAATGAGTTATAACAAATTCATATATATATTAACTGCATAAATCGAAAGGGCCTCAAGATAATGATTATGAGCAAATAGAACAGGTCTAATATCCAGAACTTAGTTGCTAGTAACATTCTTCAGTGAAAAGAAGTTATGGACCTTGGAGAAAATGCATGTTTCTGAGGCTGTTGGAATATACAAATCTTTCTGTGGGGTCTAGTACTGACAGAAGCTAAGGGAGCGGAGGAAGAATAAAAAGGTCGAAGCAGAAAAAAAAAAAGAAAGGAAAAGGATGAGGAGCCGTATTAAAAGGAAAGAGTGAATCTCAAAGAGCTAACAATGGACAACCATGGGCTAAGTTGAGGAATAAAAATATCATCATGCTGTTAGCATATAACCAAAAGATGAAAGTATCAGTGTGACCATGCTGCTACATTACACCTATGTTAAAGGGTGGCATTCTTGATCATGAAGCTATATTGAGGGGAGATACCTTGTGGTCTGTGTTTCTCCTTTTACACTATAGATTAGTTCTGGAGAAACACGTACGGTAATAAAAGAAGACTATAGTTTCTGTAAACTATGGTAAGATTCTGCTTGGCTGATAGAGAAAATCATTAAGCTAAATATGATATTTCTGTTCAGTAATTTTATTAAGAAACAATTTAATGATTGTCTAAGTTCTGAAGATATTGCTTAATTCAGCAGAGTCTTAAACTATCATAGGCTTAGAACTTTTTCCAACAGACTCACAGTCAAAGTTCAGGAAACATATCTGACTTTCCTCTTTTCTCAGGACCAACAGGCATGCTGCTGGGGCTTCCCCCATCACTAGCTTTCAAGGGACCATGGAGAAAAACTTTCTATTTATGATGTTCTTGCCCTCATTTATTTAAATCAAGAGAGATTTTGAAAGACTCTTGTTAAATGAATTATTTTAATTTCTAGGGAATATTGACTTACAAAGAGACCCATAGCTAGAACGATTTAGCAGAACTCTATTACTAATTCTGAGGAATTTGCATTCTTCCTCACCCCTTCCTCTGCTCATCATTTCATATTATCTACTGCTTTACCTTGCGTTTTACTGTATCTATATTTTGTTTTCCTATATAAGAGAAACCATTATATATATAAGCTTGTGTTTCTGATTTATTTCACTTAACATTATGTTCTCATGGTGTGTCAATACTCTTACAAATGACAAATTATTCTTCAGTTTCTATTTTGTAGTCTCCCAGAACTCATTTGATAGGCCATTAGAATTTTGAAACAAAGTTATGACATCTTTCAAGATAATTATCCTACCACAAAGAAGCAGCTTTCTGCTGGTAATTTGAGACAAGAACATTAAATATGTGGTGATAAACCATAAAGGATGCAGATGCCAAAGAAACACTTTGCTCATCTTTGGCTTTTGTTTCTCATTCTGATAAAATGATTCCAAAAGGAGCTGGTTATACTGAAATGATGGAAAGAGAAAATAATTTGAGCCTACTTTATTGATGACTTTACAGTGAAAGGTAACACTAACCGAGATAAACCTGTCATGGAAGTCTTAACACTGTGGTGACCATTAAGGCCAACAGTGAAAGCAAATCCGTTTCACAGATCGGTTTGATTTTCCATTTTATCTGAGGATCCATATGTACTCTTACGTCCTGGATTCTGTTTAATTGTATGGGTGGAAAATCAGTGAAGAGACTCCTTAGGAATTTTAGAAAAATAATTTCAAAATGCAAATGTATATATGTTCCGATATCTTATTTAGTGGATTTTGGATGAAATTTCCATAAAGTGTCACCTTAATAGACAAAGATCAGAGGATCGAGACCACACCACACAAAGGAGGCTTGCAGGAGGTAATTATGAGACAGATCTGCTTGAATTTGATTAAAGAAGGAAAACAGCAAATACTTAAAAAAATGGACTTATAGAAAGAGAAGGTGCATGGAACATTTACAAAGTATATTATGATTCAAATGCTGAGTATTACACGAGGAAAGGATATGATTGAAGAAAATCCTTGGTTAGGAAAGTGAGTAGTGAAATTGTCCAACACTGATAATAGCAAAGTGTTACATGAGAAATCATGATCAGTTGCCATTTAAAAAGTAATTCTTTTATACTGGAAATTTAGGTGTGCCTTGTAATTGATCGATAGATAGCATGTGTCATCCACATTCCCATGTATATAATTATAATAGCAATCAAGGAATCATCAATGCCATGATTTCCTGTGTACTACTTGGCACTTGTATTTCTATTATTTAGTATGCATGATTAATCCATTCCACTTTACTAGGTTTGGATTGAGCAGCTCTTTGTGAATAATTACCCATCACAGTTAAAAATTGCTCTGTGAAGTGAGTTCTTTGTGCTTCTGTTAGTTTTACGATCATTCTAGTTACATTTGAAGGCAAATATTTATATGATCTGAATAGAGGCCAGAGTGTTCTGGGTACTTTTATAATGTTTCCTACTACTGGACCCTAGATATTTTTTCTTACACAGAGCAAAAAAATATTTAAATACTTTAATACATGTTCTCATGTTCCCTATAGGGAACATGAAGTATTGTGAAGACATGTTCAAAATTTCAATATCTTTTCAAATGAATATGTTAATTGTAATATTTAAATAACTACATAGAAAAGGGATTAAACTCAGTCATTATGAGTGCCGTGTTACACATGCAGATGTTTTATATAAATGCATTTCTATATTCTAAAGTCATTTATAGTAATGACTAAATATAGATGAAACTGAATTGGAAGAGACATAAGATAATATTAAACTATATTGAAATATTTTTAATATACAATAATTGAACTTTATCTCCTTTTGAACTATTATATTTTGCTAATAAAATTGTGCAAGGAACCAACATAATAAACTGGTCATAATCTTTTATAATATCATGTGAACTTGTACACATAAACTGAATAAACAAATTAATAAATTAATAAAAGCATATAGAAAAGAATTTATTTTATAGACTCTAAAAATTAAAATTTTTACACATCTATAAGTTAGGATGGTATTTCCTTAATACATATGTGAACTGCCTGACATCTTTTGTTGTTTTATTTCTAAATTATAGAAAAGAACAAATAGAGCACCGGTGTATGAATTACAAAGATAAGAGGGATCACCATGCTGAGGAGTAAGTCAATGACTTAGAGAAATCTTGCAAATATTGAATAACTAATGAAACAATATTTCAAAAAGACAGACCAAATATTAGAATTATGCCTCCAGAGTACCTCGTTTACCCACATACATATTTAGAAATTGATGCTTTATTCAGTAGTGTTATCTATATTTTTGAATTATTTTCTCAGCTTTGTGAAAGTACAAGCCCTCCACCCAATTTTTCTTTCAGTGAGATTCAAATTGCAATGATTAGTTGTTTGATCAATCTTGCATATCTATACTTGTTCTCTTAAGTGTACACTTTGAAGTTATCAATATGTAATACAACAACCATTGTTGATTCTCTGTCAACTTGTCTGTAATTCAGTTTTGCTTGTACTATTCTTGTGCTACATTGTAAATGGCTGTCTGTTTGTTAAGATGTTTTCATTCTTTTACTTTTAAATTAAAAAAAAATCCCAACCATTTAAGTCTTTTATTGTAAAATATCTTTAGAAAATTGGGGATTATCTAATTATAGATTGAGAGTTTAAGAGTTATGTTGCATTTACAACATATTACCTCAAATTTCACAAAGACTAATTCCTACTTTAGCAGTATTTCTCTATTGCAAAATGGGTTATTGAAACTTGTTCACTAATGTTCACTTATTTTGAAAACTCAGAAATTATTAAGCAGAGGATTTTAGATTTAGGCAAAACTATAACATACTTTTCACTCCACTTCCTAAAAATGCTATGTATTTTTTAATCAAAATTTGTTGCTCTCCAAAAGTACATAT
Organism: Dinomys branickii; assembly: GCA_004027595.1. NCBI lineage: Eukaryota > Metazoa > Chordata > Mammalia > Rodentia > Dinomyidae > Dinomys > Dinomys branickii. The sequence goes on from PVLD010005246.1 coordinate 19,112, forward strand.
TTTAAATCCATTAAGTAAATACTTTATAGAGTAGCCATGAAATTTGAATTATACCTTTCACTTTTTCAAATCAGAAATATTGGCTAAGATACCTGTTGAGTATCAATCTGTGTGCTAGATTAGGCTCTGCACAGCGTAAAATATGGCATCCAGCCTGGTTGTGCACCTGGTAAGAAATTTCATCTGGAAGTACAGGTCATGAATTCTTTGCACCGAAGCACCAAGTATTTCTAGAGGTAAAGTTGGTGTCTCAAAATATTTGTACAATATTTAACTATAATCAGTCTTCCTGATCTCATAATTTTTAGGATTCATAGGGACAAATGTTTGCATACCCCTTCTATATACAAAAGCGTCACAATTGTGCCAGAACTTGAGAGAAAATTTGAAATATAATTATTTCATAATTTTGAAAAATGTACAAATTACACTACTCACAACTTTTAAAGTGTCATATGTATGTGTGTGTATATATATATATACATATATATACATATATACATACATATATATATGTGGTAGTAGGAATATATTTATGACTTATTTCAACTTTTGCATTTTTTACAGGTTCTATATACTCAGCAAAGGAACTATTCTATTATTTCTTGCCTCATATGATGTCTGAGGAAGTGGAAATAGCTAGTTGCTTCTTCACAAAATGTTAGATATCAATAAAAACAAATAGTAAGAAGAAAATTGTCTTTTCAGTATGTTAGACTTCTACTGAGCTCTTATGAGTGGTATTTCTCTCAAATGACAGAGATCGCCCTGACTTACGATAAAAGTGGTCCTGGGAAAGGATGCTGAACCCTATTCTTAAGCAGTGCTGTGATAATGAGTCAAGGCAGCAGCAACTTTCTCTGCATCAGGAATGTAGGAAACAGCTGAGAAACATTCTTGTAACCAAGGCCTGCAAACAGTGCGTGGTTTGGAAACAAAGACGAAAATGAGTGTACATCTTGAAGCCCAATATCCAACGCCAGAACTTCCTGGGTTGGCTAATTGAAATATGTATTTCTCATACTCATTGTAATCTACAGGAAAGAGCAATATGAGTGCATGAAGTTTAAAATTATCATATAGGTCTATCTACAAGAAATAAAGATAAGATCTCACTTACACTTAATTTTCTATAATAAGGTTTGAGCACGTATCAGCATTGCACTTCAGAAATATAAAAACATTCATCAATGAAATGGAAAATACCTCTAATTTTCCATGATTTTATGAGGCATGTATATTTAATGAAAATTTATTTTTTAGGAACTCAGGTCACTTTTTCAAAGTTAATGCCAAAAAGTTTTCTTGACACTGTAAAATTTGCCAATTTAGAAAATAAATGAGAGCCGGTAATGACTTTTCTTATTTAAGTTTCTTTGATTATTTTGAGATGGAGTGTGACAAATTTCAAGAACTTTCAATTATGTCATTATTAATATAATCTAGGAAAATTTGTTTATATCTATAGCTATTGTCTGTTAAAATGCTGTAGAAAAATATAATAATACATTGAATCATGTGAAAAAATTTGCTATTAATAAAAACTTTTAGGGTCAGGGATACAGCTCAGCAACACAATGCCTGCCTGGCAATCACTAGGTCACATGTTTGGTTTCTGGTACCAAAAAGAATTTTTTTTAAATATACTTCTGAAGATCTTTACATGTGTGAAGTATCATATATTACTTTGAATTTATCCGTATGTTTCTTCTTTTATTGAAAAAAATCAATACTTTATAATATTGTGAAGTTCTTTTGTTTTATTATTCTACTTTTCCTTTATTAAGATATAAAATTCTGTTTAGTCAACAAACAGGAAATGCCATAAATTGTGTCATTAATATAACCTAATTTCATTTTCTCGCAGTTTTGTAGGATAAAAGCACAAGGTCAAAGTGTGGGCAGTTGATGCTGCTAAGGCCTTTGGCTGGAGCCCGCGTGCCTTCTTGCTGTGTCCTCACAGAGTCCTTTCTGTGCATACCTTGTAGTAAGGACAACAATCCCGTCTGCTAGGTGTCTACTAATAGGAGCTCACTTACCTTCATTTAATCTTATTCTACCTTAAGGGCACTATATTACTTAGTTTCAATAACAAAATATCAAAAACTGTGTCCTTTGTAAAGCAGTTCATTTAGCTCCCCATTGCTCTCCTCTGCTCTGTGAAGGCCTCGTGGTAGAAGCCATCACAGTGTGGGAAGTGTGTGCTAAGACGTGCGTGATGGACAAAAAGCAGAATACCAGGAGTGGTCCACTTGTCCTGTATTATGTAATAACCTGTTTTCAAGAGAACTCATTCATAGAAAACCTAACTCCCTCTGTGACACTAATATTACCACACTCATAAGTTTGAAGTCCCTGTGGCCTGTATATAAAATTCAAAGTTGCACATAATTCAGCACAAGAATTAGTATGCAAAAAGTACTTTAGGTGAATAATACGGAGGATCATTGCCAGGTATCCTATTTTCCAGTTTTCTTATAATTATGTCTGGCTTATTTGTTTTTTATTAAATTCTAATTATTTCAACCAAAATTATAATTAAAAGTGATGACTTGCCCAGTTATCTATATGACAAAAGCTATTGAAACTTCTCTACAAGTTGGTTATACATTGTACATTTAATTATATATAATCATGTTGGTAGTGACAATTTGTAAATAGATAATGATATAATATTTTCAAAACTCATTGATGTTTTCCTGCTAAATTTTATTCTTTAAATAGTTCCTTCAAAGATTGTTTCTACTTTGATAATTATTTTACTTTGTGTCAATGTTATGTAAAATTCTGTTGGATGTATCATCAACATTCAGAGAACAAATTTAGGTTCATAAAGCATGTGGCACTCTTTTAGTTAATGACTTTTCCTTAAACTCGTATATTTCTGTTCTTGTCCATTTTCAGTTCCAACAGCACTACCTGTTGAAGTGTTTTCAATTAAAACAGAACAGGAGTTAAATTTTGACTATACTATTTACTATTTTTTGTGACTTTGAGCAATATTCTTAATCTATCATATATTTTACACATCTATGCATGAGGAATGTCAAAATTTCATGTTTGTATGGATTCAATGTTACTTTTATAACTGGGCAAGTGAGGTACATAATTTGCAGAAAGAATTTGTAGAGAATGAATAATGTTTTCACCTGGAGCCACTTCTGTGAAGCAGAAGAAAAATCTATCTCTGACATTATTATTGAGGGGCCATGTGGAAATACTAAACAACATTCTCTAGGAGTTGAGGGAATCTTTCAAATAACAAACATCAAGCAAATGGGGATCTTTGTCTTACAAAAGAACAGAATGGCATTCTGCCAGGCATCTGAATGCTCCTGGAAGTCAATTCGTTGGCAGTGTTCAGCTGAGAGACCTGTTCAGCTGATACTTGATTTTATTGTTATGTTACAAATCAGAACATCTCCTGAGAATCTTGACCAACAGAATAATGAAGTAATAAGTAGGTGTTTTGAAGTTATTAAAGCTGTGATAATTTGCTCCATAGCCAGTGAAGGCTAATATAAACTTTTCCAAATATGCTGAGACATCATTACATTTTCCATTCTCACAAATTGGGTTCCTGCATGTAATTCAGGTCAGTAAGATTAGATAAAGTGGTAATAAGATATCCTACTTAATATATTTTCCACGTTACAAAGCAATCAGTTGGTATATTTTACACTAGTGTTTTGTTCAATTTATTGTGGTATGCTTTTGAAAATTGTGGTAACACATAATACAGAATTTGTCCTGTGAACCACTTGTGTGTGTATAATGTAATACTGTTAGGCATATCCATAGTGTGACAAGTCTCCAGAACTTTTGCATGTTACAAAACTAACTTCTATTTTCATGAGCAACAATATCTCCTGACCCTTTCTCCCTAGCTCCTGGTGATACCTTTTATTTTCTCTCTATTATTTTGACTATTTTAAGCTCTGTTCATAAAGAGATAACATATTTGCCCTTTTGTGGCTGGATAATTCTGTTTATCACAATGTCCTCAAAGCTTATCATGTGATGTTATGTGTCAAAATTTCCTTTCTATGCTTGAAAAATACTCTCGGTTATATGAGTACTGCTGTTAGGAACATATATGGATGTGAAAATATCTCTTTGAGATCTAGTTTTCAATTCACTTATCTACATAATCTACGGTAGCTTTCAGCAGACTCTGGCCAGTAGACTGCAAAAAGGAGGCGGCCTTGCAGCCACAGTCCAAGCTCCTGGCACGCATGGTTAAAGATGAGAGCAGAACTGCAGGCAAAGGTTGAGCAGAATTAGAAACAAAGTTACGCACAGAATGTTTGCTCCAGCCGGGTGCTCCTCATGCCCTCTAAGCTTACTTAGCAGGCTGTCCTGTTCTTTCCCTGTCCTCTGACCAGAGCTACACCAATGTTTTTAGTCTGCACCTTTGTTCTCAGCCCCTGGGTTACAAATAAAAAACCAGAGATTTCTCAGAGAGGAGCTATTTTCCTGAGAATTTCTCATGCTGATGAGTCTCAGTGAGGCATCCTCTGGGCCTCTTGGAGTTAATGCTAAACCTTGACTCTGAGTAATTTTACATCCTCTGAGCCACCACGGTTGCCCCCTGCAACAACAGAATACATTTTTATGCTCTTCCAAACTGCTGTTTTGAAAACCTACCTCCGAAGGTGCTGACGTTGGGGGTGGAGCCTTAGGTATAGCTTTACGTACATATGCTAGCTTTTCCATTGCTCAGACAAAAATGCCTGAACTACATAACTTAAAGAAATAAAATGTTTACTTCAACTTACAGGTTCAGAGGGTTCAATGATACACATCTAGCTCTGAGGCAGACACAGCAGGGCAACTGGGCACGGAGGATCAAAGCTGATCAACCATGTGCAAAGCAGAGAGAGCCAAAGTAAGAGGGAAGACTGTGGAACAGTAGCACATTTTTCCAGTGACTCACCCCCACCGCCCTGTCCCTCCTTTCTAACAAAGCCACTGTGGACACATCGTTGGAAAAAACCTACACATGAGTTTAGCACAGTGAAATGCAGTCGTCTTCCAAAAGCCTGCCTCTGCACATGTGAGCTTTTAAAGCAGTCTTGGAGGTCAAACCACGCCATCTTTACCTGAATTCCCAAAGGATCATGTACATCCCAGTATGTGAGATGCATTTAGTCCATTCCAGAAAAGCCTAGAATCTCAACTCTTCCAGCATTGTGAATAAGTTGAAGTATAAAGTCTTTCTGTAACTCAAGGCAAACTCTTACGGGTAAACTCCTCTATAAATTAAAAAAAATCTAGTTCAATAATCTCATGATAAAATATCACAGGGTAAACATTCATTTCAAAAGGGAAAATGGGGGGAAATTTGCACAAAAGTTTGCCCGAAATTTGTCAGAAAATTTATCCAAAAGGAACTGAACAAATGGATCATGAGAGTGCAGACCTGAGAACTGGAATTAATGTCCATTTAAAAGGGACCCCACAGAGGTACTTTGTATTCTTCCAGCCATGTGGTGATCTGACCAGTCTATGCTCTGTAATTCTGAAAAGCACCTTCACAATCTTACATTTCTGAGGTCTGAATGTTGACTTGGATTTGCCGTGGTACACAGCCCCCTCAAGAAACTGTAGAGCGTATGTCTTAGTGTGTCTGACATCATAGGCATATGGCCTCAGGGCTATATCTGGCCCACATCTATTAACCTCTGCCAGTGTTGACCTGTTCTACCTCCTTGCCATCATGAACTAAAGAGCTTCACCCTGCTGTGTATTTCTGCTGTGAGGTTTTAGCGTTATAGCCAACTGACTATGGACTAAGTTTCCTAAAACCAGGAAATTAAAAACCAAATCTCTCTTTAAATTGTGGTATCAGGTGTCATGTCCTGCAATGGGAAAGCTGACTAATACACTGGCCTGTGGTCTTGGACACACATATATAAATTTCTCTTGTTAGTGGGCCATACAATCTATGTTGCCCAATCTATGGAACTAACATATGCCCAGAAACAGAATTCCTAGATTATATCTTAATTCTAAGTTTGTCATTCTGTTCATACATATTAGTTCAACCTAATGGTAGGCTTTCTTTTGGCATATTTGTACATTCATATAACATGCCTTGATTATTTTCATCCTCATGATATTGCTTCTTCCTTCTTCCTCATTTCTTTATTCTACTCAAATACACGTCCTTCTTTCCTGTCACTATGATGTATATACACATATATACACATATATGACATGTATCTATCTATATCTCTCTCTATATGGTGTGTGATATATATAGTGATATATATATATCATATTTTCTTTATAAATGTGATATATAAAATCACATTTTCTTTATCCATTCATCTGCCCAAAGGTACCAAGGTTGCTTCCATAGTCTTGCTATTATGAATTGTACCACAATAAACTCATATATGTGCAAGTATGATTACAGCATAGATAATATTTTACAGGATCAAAATGTAGCTGTGTTTTTAGTTCCTTTAGGAACCTCCATACTGAGTTCCACAGAGGCAGTGCTACCATGTGCTCTTATCAGCACCACAAAAGACCTGCTTTCCCTCTATGTTGTCACCAGAAATTTTATTTGGTTTTGTATGCTTGATGATGCCCCTGCTAACTTGGATGAGATTGAATCACAGTGTAGCTTCTAGCTGCACTTCTCTGATGCACAAATTTCAAAAATATGTTGATTCACTTACTGGTAATTTGTCTATGTTCCTTTGAAAAGTGTCTATCTGATTAGTTTTCTATTTACTAAATGGGTTGTGATTTTAATTTTAAGGGTGTTTAAATTTCTGTATGTACTGTACATAGTAACTCTGCTTTGGAAGAATATCTGTCAGAGATTTTTCTCCCATTTTGCAGACTTTGTCTTTGTTCAACAACAGCAATCAAACTGCAGACCAATATCCTTGATTAAAATGGATCCAAAAATCCTCAGTAATATTCTTCCCAGCAGTAGTCAACACCATATTAAAAAGTTCATATATCGTGACCAAGATGATTTCATTACAGGAATTCAAGGATAGTTCAGGCTATATAGATTATTAAATGTAATGTGCTATACATATTGAATCAAAGATAAAATATATGAGCAACTCAATAGATATAACGAAGACTTTAGGAAAAGTCAACATCCTATCATGACAAATATTGAAGAAAATAGATACTGAGTTATCTATGACAAATATATAGCCAACAGCATACTGATTGGAAAAAATTGAAAATATGTTTTCTAAGATGAATAAGAAAAAAGTGTCCATTTTCCTAGTCCTATCTGATACAGCATGTGAAGTTTTACTCACACAATTAAGCTATGAAAAGAAATAAAAGAGATGTAAAGAGGAAAATAGGTCACATCATTCCTACAGTCACTATGATCTTTTACTGAGAAGACCAAAAAGATACCATTAGAAACGTTTTGTATTTAGTTTATTCACTTGCTTAAGAAACCTTGTACCATTTTTACTAGCCACTAAATCAGTTTACATTTCCATTAACACTGCACAAAAGTTGCAATTTCTCTACAGTTTCTCAAATAATTATTATATTTTGCTTCCTTGATTATTCTGATAAACATAGTAATGAGTATCAGGTGATATTTCATTGTTAATTTGGTTTGCATTTTTCTGATGAATGATGTTGACTATCAATGAATGCTTGTTGGTCTTCATATGCACTTGGGAAAATTTTCTATTCAAATTTTTTGATTTATAACTGAGATATTTATTCTCATATTGTTTTTACTCACTAGCTTTCCTTTTGGTGTATAAGTTCTTTCTCACTCATGTTACTTTCAACAGATGATTTAAAATGCTTACTTCATCAAAAACATCTCTTCGGAGCTTTTATTACTTGCTTATGTTTAAGAATTTTATCTTTGAGGAAAAATATTTATCACATTTTTAAATATACATCATCTTGTACTCTTAATTCCATCTCCTTCTGCTGTGCTTATGTCCTCTACAGCCGTCAATCACCTTCTATATCATTTTATCTTTGCAGACTCATTTCTCAATGACTAAGCCAATAGTACCCTAAAGGTATCCTAAAGATTTGCCATCTGACTGTGAATCCTTATTTTATACCTTCTATGTCTGCAATTCCTTGGGTTAGGATTCTGCAAAGAAACCTGTTCAGCAGGAATATATGCAAAGGGATTTATTAAATACAGGTATGAGGCAAGAGATTCCCCAGTGACCATTTGCATGAGCCAGTCGCTCCTCGGTCGAGGAAGATGGAAGGTAAAGAACTAGCGGGATCAATAACGTAGTGCCAGTTGAAAACAAGAGGTCCGGAATCTCCCGGGGAGTCACTGGGATGAGTCTGTATTGCAAAGCTGAAGAAACTGGAGTCTTGTATCCACAGCAGCAGAGAAGGACACAGGATGGAACGTTCCAGAAACATGGCGACTCCCTTCTTCTTTCCCTTTTTCCTATCCATACTGATAGCTGATTTTTTAAGCTCAAAGTCTCCGGTAAAAGCACACAGAAACCCCCAGAAATGTGATTTAGTAATCAGTTAGTATAGGATATTTCTTAATTCCGTCATATTTACAGGATTCACAGTCATAACTACGTTGGTCAGTTTTCTTCTCTGTATTTCCTATATTCCTGCTACGAGACTGTCTTTGTTTCCATATAATCTTACGGATGAGAACTCTGCTACACTTATTGATGTTGTAAATACTGCAAACATTTTCTCACAAACATTTCAAAATAGAAAAGTCATGACTGAGTTTATTGTATATAAATATCATACTTTATACTGAATCCAACAGAACAGAAACATTTCTCCAATGACATCATACTTTGGGGAAGGTAAGTATATATCCTCAGTTTTTAACTAGAAATAATTATATTCCTTGGGAATAATTTTATGCCCATGCAATATCTAAAACTTTTCATACATTGATTTTTTTGCTTTTATCCCATCAGTTGTCATTAGTGAAAGATGAATTCAATTTGTGTTCTGATCACTTTGTGTGGTTCTGGCTGTATTTGTGACTGACGTAGTTGTTATTTTATTGCAACCTGAATTATTATTTACCCTAAATGAAACATCCATTTCAAAACAGAAGAAAGTATAGTGCAATATTTTCAGGATGTGGTGCAGTTCTAAACTCAGTAACATAATAACAATTATCAAAATATAACTATTAATTCAATAATTTCATGTTTGTGGAGTTAGCTATATGTGATATATATCAAGAACACAACTTGAAGGTACTTACCACAGAGAGAGAACCTCAGAAAAAAATTATAGCATATTACTTACAAAATGTTATTACAATGTATGTAGAACTTTAATGATATAAATATTTTAAATTTGGGGATTACACTTTTAGTCAATTTCTTATAATTCAGAAGTACTATTATTCACAATGCAGGGAAATATTTATACATTCTCCAATTTGTACCAGTAAATGATTATTTCCTTAAGTCCAGAATAAGAAAATAAATTATTTTACCTAAAAAGATAACAAAGCTAACAAATAATAGTTTTAATTATATTTTACTCATCTGTACACTATCAGAAAAATCTGAAAGCAGGTTGCATTAAAGTATAATAACTATTCTGTATATTATATACCACTTCCTTTATGATGGAATTTTAATAGTTATAAAATCAAAACTCAAATAGTGAGTCTTGTCCTGCACTTGGCAATTCTTCAAGGCCATGAGTCAAAATATATTATGAGTCATATTACTATGGCTATTACATTAAGTTACTATAAGTGTGCACCCACAATTGTTATTACCGGCTGCTCTGTATAGGTGGAACAGCTGGTTGCCTGGGGCAGCAAAATATTAGAGGAACAAAGTGTTTTGTAGCTGTTTATTATGTGAAAGAGTACTTTCTAAAAGGAGGAGACATTTTTCATTTTGCCTAAGGCAATAAAAACCCTCAAATTGACATTAGTCTTGCTCCTTTAGTAAGGCACACAGACATAAAATATACAAAGGATTATCTGAATTTGACACTGGCTGTGAGTTTGTCTGGGTCTTATTGGGTCTTTTTCACTGTGATAAACAACTTCTAATTGTTTTAAATTTTTTGTCTTAGCAGGTACTGCATTATTAGTTTATGATACGGAAGAAGCATTGTTCTAAAATCTGGAGTTTCTGTGATGCCACTTCTGGGTCATATTCCTTAGTATATTGACTTACAGTGAGATTATCTTTGTTCTTTTTTTTTTGGCGGTACTGGGGATTGAACTCAGGACCCTGCGCCTGCTAGGCAGGCGCTTATTCCACTGAGCTATATCCCCAGCCCCGAGATTATCTTTGAAATTTTGTTCTCATGTACTGTAAAACATGGAGAGTAACATGAATTTTGAATATATTCATAAAGGCACCATATAAGGAATACATGTGAGATTTAATTTTGTATAGTATTTGCAAGAACTATCATATTTATAAATTCCAAGGACAATCCCCAGTTTTCCTTCTTACATTAGTAATACACTGTCATAAGTGAAAAATAAGTAGCATCAACACATGCTTTAAAAGGTAGAAAATGGGCTGGGGATCTAGCTCAGGGGCATAAGCACCTGCCTGGCATGCTCAAGGACCTGGGTTTGATCCCTGATACTGAAAAAAAAAAAAAAAAAGGTAGAAAATAATGAACAAGAATGTATTTTGATGACTACCCTCAAGCTAAAAGACCACTTTTCTATAAAATCAAAATTATTGTATGGGAAATCTTCCTTGAGAATAGTTTAAAGCGGAAAAGAAATTCCTCTGTCAACCAAGTGAACTATAAGGGTAATACCAGGTTCTGGGTATGACTCTAAATTGATATGTAAGGAATTTAAGAGACAGAGCATCATTTTAGGGTTCAGTGCTCAAATTTTCTTGAGAACTGTAAAAAATATTAGAAATTTGTTTGAAATAAATTTAAATTACTATTTTAAAAGACTTATCTTACTGTACATTTACTATATGTTAATATAGTCACTTTAATTGCCAATATTGTTAACAAAAAAACAATTAAAAAAAACATGCTACTGCAATTTGAAAACATTTTATAACTCCTAAAGAAAGAGCTAACATTCTATTCAAACATACAGAGAAGGCATTAAAATATATATAGAGAGAGATTGTCATTATTTTAGGGAGCATGATACAATACATATATCTTACTACCCACATGAGATACAATGAATGAAAATATAGTACACCTTGTTTGTTAACGATGCCTGAGGGAATGTACAGAACCATGGGGAGATGGACAATAGTTTATATAAATAGGTTTAAAAATACTAAAGCAAACAAACATTGAAATTAATACAATGACACATGGCAGCGTGACTGTAGATTCTATTTCTGATGTGTATGGTGATGATGTTCATAGACAAGCAATCCTGTCAGTCATCATGAGAGTGACTGCTGATGGGTTTTATTACCTAAGACACAGGGACATCACAGAGGAAAAAACACTTTTCTTCAAATTGAAATTCTTGACATGCAATCAAAGTTTCAGGTGCACACAAGACTACAGAAAGAACTGTCACTGAGAACAATTGCTACAGAATGATCTATAGGATCAGGTTAAGGATTTGTGAAATGTTTACCCAGGATGACATGTCAGAGTTCTAAAAGTGTTTAGGTATAGCTGAGAAATTTTATTCCCAGGTAAAGTGCCATTTATGTTTTTGTTGAGATAAAACAAAATTCAGAATTTTTTTCAATATCTATCATTTAAGTCAAACACCATTAAAAGGAAAGCAAAGGTATGCAATGGTATACCTTACTAATCAGTAATCCTTAATACATATGATAAGCATTTGGAAGAAAAGTAAATTGGATGTAATTTACATAATTAAGCTGACTAAAGATGAAAGTAAAGAGAAATGACATAGAAATAAAAATATAAATTCCATAAATTCATAACCTCAAGCCCTGTTAGGTGGCTGTACTAGGTAACTGAAAGTTCAATATTCACATAGCATATTCTTGGTCCCATTGCTGCAGATTACAGGTGATGTTAGAATATGTAATAAAATATTTTCATATAACTTTATAAATAATTGTTAATTAACTAGAATATGGCGCATAATACTTGTCCTAGAAAGGCAAATTTTAGTTATCCTACAAATTTATACCCCATGCCTAGGAAATTTAGCCTGGCATTTACAGGGTCAGCAATAAATACATTAAATCTGATTCAGTTTCTGCTATAATTTTCCCAACTCAGTGTATAGGACACAGTGTTATCTTCACCTTAGACAGCAACTGCATGTGCTCTCTAGGACCACACACAATTTGAAGATCATTTATTGTCTTTCTCAAAACTAAGTAAAGGAGTTCTGTGTCTTTACAGAAATTCAAACGGTTGAATTTATGCAATACTTTTGGCCTGGATTTCCCAAATGCCAGGATAATCAGTTCTGTAAGAAATCTCAATATTCTAAATGTAAAAGCCTATGAACACAGTACAAACCATGCAACTCATAAAACATGACTATGCCCTGAGTCAGGAGAAACGAACACTGTAGACAATTAGAAGAGAACGGCTGTCCTGTTTGCTTTCGCATCGCAGGGTCAGAACATCTAACACCCACAATGTAGAGAAGAAGAAATGTAAATTGGCTAGCAACTTCAAAGTTAGTCCATTGCTGGCTGGCTGTAAGGCACAAGCTTTATGTCAGAAAACTATGTCAGAGCAAAGATATTCAGTTCACAGCAGCCAGGAAGAAGAGCAAGTGACCAGTGGAAGTGAAGAAAGGGGCCTCATGTTTTTGGAAGGGGATTGGATCATGGATGCACCACGCTCATCAGTGATTACCGGAAAAGTATATAAACATTCCCAATTGTTAGAAAAGGTTCGATTTACTGTATTTGCATTCTCAGATGCTTTGTAGACAAAACCATCAAGGACTTCTTACTTTGTAAAAGAGAAAAAAAATTGGCAGACTCATCTCGCAGAGAGGGGTTTTTTGAAATAGGTTCCCTTAACCAGGCATAGTAGCATCAAATAGAAACAGTTAAAAATTAGTGCTATAGTTTGTAAGTTCCTCAAAGTTTCCTGTGCTTATACTTGGGGCTTTGGATAGTGAGTGGACCAGGGGGCACAATTTTCATCAATGAATTAGTCCACCGATGAGCTCATATATCAGTGTCATTGGGAGGTGAAGCCTGGTTGCAGGAGGTGGGTCACGGGGTCTAGGGAAAGAAGATTCTCTCTCTCTCTCTCTCTCTCTCTCTCTCTCTCTCTCTCTCCCTTTCTGCTGACATGTCATGAACTCTTTCTCCTCTCCTGTTTGCCCTCTGCCGTGACACCCTACTTTAGAGCTAGTCAACTAAGGACTAAAACTTCTACAAAAATAAACAAAAGTAAATTTTTGTGTCTTTAACTGGTAGGTGAAAGTAACTAAGACAATGATCATTCTTATTTCGATCTTACTCCATCAGAAACTCTGGATTTGGGGCCCAATGTCTTGTGCTTTTACAAGTGATTTTCCATGGACAAAGAACTTTTAAAAAAGACTTTTCAATGCAAGATTATAAATAAGCACTGAAAAAAATTTACAGAAACACAGATTTTTTGTTCACTAGAAAGTATAGGAAAAGATACTCAAGACTCCAAGAATACACAAAAGTTCCAGATAATAAATTAGAAATTACGTTGCCAAATGTCTTGCACCTACAAAGTCAGTCTCTTGTTCTCACTCTCCTGTTCTACTTTGTGCTTACCTGTGAAAGTGACTTTCTTTTTCCCAGAACAGAACTTAAAGTCAAATATTTTTGCTTATAGTTTCCTTAAATTTATGAGTTTCTTCAGGGTTATAATATCCCCTAACCAGTGTCACCACAACATAAAACAGATACACAGTTATTGAAGGTAATTTATAAACTAAGTGTATTATATTTTGTTTCATAAATTTTCACACTCATTACTTCCCACTGTCCTATTATTTCTAGATAACCTAAATGCATTTCATTACATGGTTGCTATATAAAAATGAATTTCTCAATACTGATCTACTTAGTTCCTTTGTCAGGTACCTACCATGGAAATATATGGATAGACTGAAAGCCATCAGTACTATACTGGGTCTAATGTCAATGTAATATGACACAGTTACTACGTATTTCATTCGTCAGATTTTCCAGGTGCTCCTGTCCCATTCAAATAATTGAATGGAGTTATCAATAAATAGGAAAGTTTAACATTTGTTTGGAGTAAAATAAGAAGATAAGGAAGTGCTCAAGAAGAAAATGCACTCTGAAGGAAAAAGTGAACACATACCCTGAGTGCAGGAGAGGTCTGTTGAAAGGCTCTCACCAACTAGCACCTTAATGGTCACCATCTTTCTGCCTTCTTCTTGACGTCAGAGCTAGGCCATCCTATCAAAGCCCTGCAGGATGAATCCTGGGCCGGCAGATTTGAGGAGAGTGTTGTCTCCCTGGTATTAGTGCAGAGTTCCAATGCCGTTCTATGCACCAGCACTGAATCTCCCTGATTAACACATCTCTGTGATTCACAAGCCATGTCCAGCTGCCCAGCCAATTTGCCAGGTGCAAATCTATTGCCTCAGAATGACCTCATATACTAAGTACATTGCTTGAGGAATCTTCAGTAATCACCTCATCACAATTTAAGCTGCTTGGGAGTGTTGTGAAAGAGAGTATCAAATATCAAATATTCACTTTTCAAGTTGATTTATTTTTATCTTTTCTGAGACATTAGTGGTGGTAGGAAAATAGTTTTAAACAGAAAAAAGAATTGTATGGTTAACACTCATGTGCTGCGTGCCTCAAAGAGACCACTAAATGATTCATTGATTCCAGAGAGGAAATTAAAGACCCTAAGATAGCAGAGCATCTTTGAACATCTAGTTTAAATTCCTGTGTTTGGATTAATCTATTAAAGCACTTCATTTAGTGAAATAAGTGGCATAAAACTTTGAAAATAAACACTTAACTACTTGTTTGGGAAGTGTCTCTTTCAAACTTTTATGCAACCTGAGGGTCCTTTTAAATTTTTCTCTTTGCCATTGCATAACTTTTCTTGCACTAAGCTAAAATTCCTAGCATTGGCATGACTTGTTTTGGGGACAGACATTGCAAGAATCTACCATTTTAACTAAAAGATTTGAATCTACTTTACATTTAATATTCACATAAATTTTATTGAAAATATATTTTGGAAAAATATATGAAAATTTCAAAGCATTAAAATTTTCTGTCAGATTTTACACTTACTGTTTCTTTTAGTAGTATGTCAGTAAAAATATAGTTTTATTTGTGAGAATACCCTTTCTTTAAAATAATACAAAGAAAATATATTGTCATCCATTTAGTATATATTGGATTTCAAATTTTTGAGACTTGACCTATTTTTTCAGAAAGCCCATACATATTATCACCATAAAGAGGAAAAGATTTAATACTGTGGAGGACATTCTTTAGTTTATCTTTCAATGTATTACCTGTGTGGGACTTCAGCCTCACCAAGCCATATGATTGTTTGATTCTGGAGGAAGTCTGGCAAAAGCATTAGTGTAAAAGGAGCTGCCAGCAGCACTTGTGTCTCTGTGGAAAGCCACTAGGACAACACTAGAGGCCTTGCTGACATATGCCCGAAGGAATGACAACACATGGCGAAGTCTTCTTCCTGTGATAATTGAGTTGTGTTGTCCTCACAAACCCTGTTAACTATTGCTCCCATTTGCCCTATTTCTTTTTGCTTGTAACCCCATAAAAGGAGGATGGAAACGGAGGCTTCAGTCCAGAGGCTGCAGGCTTCTGACTTGGTAACTCTCTCTTTCACTTGTATTTCTTTTCATCTGCAGGCACCTGGTTCTCCGGACCTGTCACGCCAGGCAGAAATTGACGACACACTGACACATACAAGCTAAATAAAAAATCATTCTTATAAATCTCACTTTTTTTTCAAGCTCTGGTTTAAAATATTTTATGGTACTTATAAATCATGTTCAATAATTAATGTTCATTTAAGAAATAAGAAAATGTATATCTGTGATGTTTGAAAAGTGAAAGTAAAACTTTTTAAAAATTACTTCCATGTTGAGTGTAGTGGCACACACTTGTAACCTCAGCATTCAGGAGGTAGAGGCAGAAGTATCCGCACAAGTCAGAAGCCATCCTCGGCAACATGCTGAATTCAGGGCCAGGATGGAATACATAGCAAGACACTCTCTCAAAAGAATTAATGTAACATTTCTTATTATATTAATTTTTCTGTTGCTAAATCTCATTTTTAGATTTCGATTATTAAATTACTCTCATATGATACTATAGTAAGTGCAAAGTCTTAATAGCAAAAACAAAAGCAATGTCCGAAGTAGCCCGACTTCTTTGTGCTACACTTTTTCCGGTTAACCGTGCCTTGAAGAGTTCCTCACACTGACAAGGGCTATCTCATGGGCCCAACTCGCATTAGTCCCCTTTGAGGCCTTTTCTGACAAGGCCTTGTCTTCGGGTTGCTGAGCCCAGTTTAAGAGTAATCCTGTTAAGCCCATTTAGGGGAAATCCCTAACAACTGATCTAATAAAATTTTTCTTCCTGCAGCACCTTGTATCTAATCCAGTCATTCTGAATTACTTTCCATCCTCTGACCCTCTCACTCTGCCACTGGTGACAAATGCCTAGCTGTCCTTGTGTATATTTTTTTACAGTATAAAAACAAAAAGATATTAACAAACAGACACAAAGTAGCATAAGAATAGTACAATCCAATCTGAGTTACAGATAAGGTGACAGGGAATCCACAATGGTCGTTGCATTACATATCGATGACTTCTAAGTGTATATTCAGGAAAACAGATATAGACATGCAAAATTGATCAGACAATTAATCATCAACTGTTCCTTACAAAAAAGTGACCTAAGTCAGTAGGACAACTTCTTTTTAAAGAGTGGAAGCAAAAAGAACTACATCATCAACAACAAAAAAAGAAAGAAAAAAAATGAAAAGCATTAACAAAGAGACACAAAGTAGCTCAATCACCGTATAATCAGAATTGAATTATAGACAAAGCAATAGAAAACGAACAATAGTTGTTGCATTGCATATTGATACCTTCAAAATGTATGCTCCAGAGAACACATATAGACATACAAGATTGATCAAACAACCTGTCATCAACTATTCCATACCATTAAGTGACATAAAACAATAGTGGAACCATGTTAGCCATCCTGCACATATGTATACACATACATACATTCATACATACATTTTTGCCTCTTTCTTTTCTCCTTTCCCACAGCCAATCTGTTCTTTACTTTTGAACAGATTTCCTTCATGTCTCTTAGTTTATATTCCCACCCTCAGGTTTTTACACCAGTGACACAATACGTTGCCTGCATATGTACCTCTGATTTATTTCACTTATGAGTATGGTGTCCAATTGTGACCATTTGCCTACAAAGGCCCCAAATCTGTCCCCATTTATGGCTGAATAATATTCCATTATATAAAAATGCCACCGTTCTTTAATCCAGTCTTCTGTGGATGGACATTTGGGTTGCTACCACAATTTAGCTATTACAAATTGCGCTACTATAAACATGGGTGGACATATATCAGAGTGATATGATGCTTTCAGATCTTCTGAGAAAATACCCAGAAGGGGAATAGCTGGTTTGAATAGAACCTCTAGACTTAGTTTGCTGAGAAATCTCCAAACTGCTCTCCACAGTGGTTGCACCAGTCTGCATTCCCACTAGCAGTGTAATAGAGTCCCTAATTCTCCACAGCCTTGCCAGCATTTGTTATTGGATGAGTTTTTCCTACTGGCCATTCTTACTGGGGTGAGATGAAATCGCGATGTTGTTTTTATTTGCATTTCTCTAATGACTAAGGATGTGGAACATTTTCTCATATATTTATTTGCCATTTGTATTTCTTTATCTGAGAAGTTTGTATTCATCACAGATGCCCATTTCTCGATGGGGTCTTTGAATTTGGTCAGGTACATGTTTTTTAGCTCTTTGTATGTTCTAGATAGAAGACCTTTGTCTGAAGGACAGCCAGCTAGGATTTTTTCCCAATTTGTGGGTTTTCTTTTTACTTTGCTGATGGTTTCTTTAGATGTACAAAAACTTTTCAGTAGGATGAGGTCCCAGTTATTGATTCTTTGGAGTGTTTCCCTTGCAGTTTCATTTTTGTTCATGAACTCTCAGCCTACTCCTATGTCTTCAAGATTTTTACCTATTTTCTCTACCAATAGATTTAGAGTTTCTGTTTTAATGTTGAGATCTGTGATCCATTTTGACCTGAGTTTGATGCATGGTGATAGACGTGGGTCTATTTTCAGTTTTCAGCAAGAGGTAAGCCAGTTTTTCCAGCACCATTTATTAAACATGTCATGCTTTTTCCAGTGAGTTTGGTTGGCCCCTTTGTCCAATACGAGGTGGCTGAGTGTGTTTTTCATTGTGGTTGCATCTTCCAGTCTGTGCCATTGATCCTCAGGTCTGTTTTTTAGCCAGTACAAGGTTGATTTTATTACAGTAGCTTTGTAGTATAATTTCAGGTCAGGGATTGTGATTCCACCTGACTTGACCTTGTTGCCCAGGATTGCTTTTGCTATTCTGGGTCTCTTCTGATTCCAGATGAATTTAAGGCATATTTTCTCTAGATCTGTGAAGTATGCTAATGGTAGTTTAATGGGAATTACACTGAATCTTTACAACAGTTTTGGTAGTATGGCCATTTTCACAAGGTTGGTTCTTCCTAACCATGAGCAGGGTATGATTTTTCATTTATTGAAATCCTCTTCGATCTCTTTTTTCAAACTACTGTAGTTTTCACTGAATAAATCTTTCACATTCTTTGTTAGATTGATTCCTAAGTATTTCAATTTCTTGGCTGCTATTGTAAAATATGGTTTCCTCAACTTCTCTCTCAGTCTGTTTGTTGTTCGTGTATAGAAATGCTATTGATTTTTGGGTGTTGACTTTGTATTCAGGTACACTGCTGAATTTGTCAATTAATTCCAGGAGTTTTCTTGTGGAGTTTTTGGGGTCCTCCATGTATAGTATCATGTCATCTGCAAATAGTGATAGTTTGACTTCTTCCTTTCCTATCCTCATTCGTTTTATTTCTCTCTCTTGTCTAATTGCTCTGGCTAATGCTTCCAGAACTATGTTGAATAGGAGTGGTGACAATGGACATCCTTGTCTTGTTCCTGACTTTAAAGAGAAAGTTTTCAGTTTTTGTCCATTTAGTATGATGTTGGCTATTGGTTTGTCATAGATGGCTTTCATCAGATTGAGGTAGAGGCCATCTATTCCTATTTTTTCCAAGGTTTTTAACATGAATGCATGTTGGAATTTATTGAAAGCCTTTTCTGCATCTATTGAGATGATCATGTGGTTTTTGTCTTTGGCTGTATTGATATGATGTATTACATTAATTTATTTGCGAATATTGAACCATCCCTGCATTCCTGGAATAAATCCTACCTGGTCGTGGTGTATAATTTTCCTTATGATTCACTGTATTCTATTTGCTAGTTTTTTGTTGAGTGTCTTTCATCTATGTTCATTAGAGAGATTGGCCTCTAGTTCTGTTTCTTGGTTGGGTACTTCTCTGGTTTTGGTATCAGTATAATACTTGGCTCCAGAAATGTGTTAGGGAGAGTTGCTTCCTTTTCGATTTCATTGAAGAGTTTGAGAAGTGTTGGCATTAGATCTTCTCTGAATGTTTTATAGAATTCTGCTGTGAATCCATCAGGGCCTGAGCTTTGCTTAGTTGGTAAGTTGTTTTTGACTTCTTCAATTTCATTTATTGTTATTGGGTTGTTCATGATTTTTTTAGTCTTCCTGATTCAATTTTGGTAATTTGTGCCTTTCTAGGAAACTGTCCATTTCTTCTGAATTTTCTATCCTATGGGAATAAAGATTTTCAAAGTAGGTATTAATGATCTCTTGGATTTCTGTGGGATCTGTGGTGATTTCATCCTTTTCATTCCTTATTGCATGAATTTGAGTTCTTTCCCTTCTTTTTTCGATAAGGTTGGCTAGTGGTTTATCAATTTTATTTATTCTTTTGAAGAAGCAACTCTTTGATTCTCTTATTTTTTGTAGAGTTTTCTTCATCTCAATTGCATTAATTTCCACCCTGAGTTTTATAATCTCCTCCCTTCTTTGGGTTTATGGTTTGGCTTGTTGCTCTTTTTCTAAGAGTTTGAGGTGTAGCATTAGGCTCTTTATTTTTGCTCTCTTTCTGTTTTCTTTATATATGAGTTCATCACTATAAATTTCCCTCTGAGGACTGCTTTCATTGCATCCCACAGATTCCGGTATTTTGTACTTGCATTTTCATCTATTTGTAGGTATTTTTTAATTTCTTCTTTAACTTCTTGTGTGACCCATTGGTTTTTCAGGAGGTTGTTGCCTAATTTCCAAGTGTTTATGCGGTTTTTGGAGATCCCTTTGTCATTAATTTCCAGTTTCATTGCACCGTGGTCAGATAATATGCATGGGATAACTTCAATTCTTTTGCATTTAGGTATATGTGCTCTATGGTGTAGAATGTGGTCAATTTTAGAGAAAGACCCATGTGCAGCTGAGAAAAATGTGTATTGTGATGTTGTGGGGTGGAACACTCTGTATACATCTACTAAGTACATTTGTTCACACTTTTGGTTCAGGTCTGTTATTTCTTTCCTGAGTTTCTGTCCAGTTGTCCTTGTGTCTTCAGAGTTCAGTTCCAAGCTGTGGTTGCGCCTTCCATTACCACTGTAGCAGCTTGGATAATCTGCCTTGGAGTTTCCCCTGGACGCATCCAAGCGAACTTTGGAATGTTACTGATATTTTTCTTTTTAATCTACAGAAACCTAACAGTGTAGAAATATTTTCTTCTAAAATTTATGACTATTAAGTTTAGAAAGAATAAAGTTGTGTAAGAATCAAGTTCAAACAGGAAAGCCTTGCTTCCTAGTTCACCTGGATGGCAGGAAGTGGTTCTGTTACTGATTGGTCTCAGGATGAGCTTGAGAAAGTGGAAGAGCAGGGTATGTGTGTGATGTGCAGTGACTTGACATGACAGAGGGTTTACACTATTCTCGGCAGTGACTTCTATGGTACTTTAATCTTTCTGTTATCCTGATGCAAACAAGACTATGTAATTATCACCTGCAGTTTGTTTCATGCTTAAATGAAGCTTTTCAAAAATTATTTCAATAAAATATATTAAAAATGTTTAAATAAATATGGAATTTAAGTTTCTATGACATACTTGCAAATAAACTGAATATATTATAATCCATTTTAAGATAAAAGATAACTGTAAATATATTTGCTTTAAAAAACTTTCCTTAACCCATCGTATATTTTTCTACCCTATTTTGGCTGATCATTAAGATATTTACCTTTTATCTGTGTTCACCTTCTTTTTCCTTATAATTTTTCTTCTCCAAGCACCTGTCTCTCTACATTCTTTTGTTAGGCAAAATTTCCAATCATAAAAGAAGCTGCTGAAATGCAAATGGATAAAATGTTCCAAGCAGGTGTTTTTATTTATCCCTGTAACTGAACTGAATGTCTGAGAAAGGAAAAAAAGCTACTTTGTATCCTGGATACAGTGGTGTTATATAATGTGTAATGTTACTTGTAATCTGAAAGAAATTGCCCAACTGTTATGTAGCAAGTCCTTTTGAAATCGTGGTGATTATAAAGTACCACAGCGTTCCCTAACCATCACTTTATTATGTAAGGCATGTTTACTACAGTATATCTGAGCAATAGTTGTCACACATTTGTCATACTTACCTTCTTGAGATAATAGCAACTATTGAAAATATTTGTATCAAAGTTGTCATCTAACTTCTGTATAATTTTAGACAATTCTTCGGGACATGCTGCAGAAGTGGTCACTATAACAAACATGTGAGAACAGTTATAATGTTAGAAGGATCTTAATTTGAATTTTTAAATTAATATTATTTTAGAATTGATCATAATGAGCATGAGCAAGACCAACCTCTGTGAATACACTTATTAAATTCAGAGCAGAGTTATCATTCAGCATACTCTGTGCATACATTTGCTCCATTTGCTCAGACCATGTTGACCTTCTTCAAGGACTTTTGCTTATTCTCACTACAAATACACTAGATAATCCAGACTCGGTCCTGGGCCTCCGTTTCTTTTTCCTTGTGTTTTTCTTTGCAGTTGTTTTCATTCATTTCATTCACTTTATTCTGTCTTTTTGATTAATATTCCAAAATTTTAATTTCTGAGTCAGGCTCTTCCTTTTGTTCCTTTTTTATTTGGTACTGCAAATCCAATTCAGAATCTGGTGCTTGCTGGGCAGGCACTTGTGTCACTGAGCTATGTCCCAGGCTCCTTTCATTTGTAATATGATATCGCTTATTGCCTTCAATGAAGTTTTATGGATGTCATCTATTAACATACTCAAGTTTAAGTGCTTTGATAAACTGGTCTAATGTAACTTCTACTGTGCTTCAGAGATGCTTCACACCTCAGTAATGAAAGGATTGAATGTTGTGGGTTCCCCATAGAGAAATACTAAGCATTTATTGACTACATGTATTAATGCCTAGGATCTGATTATTATTGTTCAAGGCTAACTTGAGATTATTTCTAAATGACAATTTAGGATTCTTAAGTAAGAAAAAAATAATTGTTCTAGGAGTCAGACCTGTGTCTGCCATCTAGGATGAAAAAATTACTGGGTTTTTGTTCATATTTTTCTGCAAGAAATACATTTTATGAAATTTACTATTTTGTACTAAAGACAATTTATATTCTTTCTCCATGTTGTGTTCTTTCTGCATCTGAATTTTCTGGCTTCAGCAGAAAAATTTTGGGAATTCTATATGTTAGGAAACAAGGAAGAGCACGGTTTCCTATTCCAGCATAATGGGAAGTCGTTAAGATTCAAAGTCAGATGTATCTTGCTTTTAATATGTCATTACGGAGTTATGTACTTTTGCACAAGTTGATTTGTTTCTGGATGTCATTTTTCTACTTCAAAAATTAGGATAAAGCCAACATCCTTCTAGCTTAAATGAGAAGTGATATACAAATTCAATAAATAAGTTTATAATCATGAATATTTTATCACACATTAAAACATAATAAAGCATAATACTTTTTGCAGCTCAAAGGCATTCATGTTTCTACAAAGTCAATTTATGATAGAGAATTTTGAAGAACCGCAGTCCTTTAACATTAAAATTTCTTTAAAACTTTTATTGAATTTAGATTTTCAATGATGCATATAAATTATTAAAATTATGTATAACATTTAACTGTTGCTAAGAAGACAAATATAGAGTAAACCAAAAGAATTCCAAAATATTTTGAAGAATCAAAATAGTGTTTTCTAAGTGAAAAGGTGGAACATTTCTCTATCCTCAGTTACCGAGCGTCCAGCAGCGATTTAGATTTAGTGGGATCCCCTTGCCATGCATTTCACATCCTGGTCCTCATCAAGAAAATTTCACACATACGACTGGGAAACACATAACGCATTTATGCAAACTGCGCAGGCAATCAGGCTGTATCACACAGGTCACTGTGTCCTACTACTAAACTCAAGAAAAGAAAGAGATTGCAATGGAATAAGTTACACACAAGTTGTCTGAAGAAGGACCTTTCACAATTTTGTTTTGTTTTATTACCTTTTATTGTATTTCTCTCTGTACCTTGCTATCTTTATGATCATCTTCATGAAAAGTATTAAAAAAGAAGACTGTATTTCGAAACTATCATTGCAAGAAATATTATTCAGCAGAAGAGAAAAGGGGATTTTGCTTTTTAAACAAAACAGAACCCTGTGGGTAGTCGTAGCATGTAACCAATTACTTACCCCCTTGTCTATATACCTTTTGTTGTATGAATATTTTTCACAGTGGGAGTATCTTTAAGACTCACAAATAGGCTTTATGCAGATCATCAAATATCCATTCCATTAAAAAATAAGTGACAACTACTTCTATTAAGTGCACTGTGGTCTAAATCACTGTATATACTCTATGGAAAACCAGACAGTGTTCTAATTGCAAATCTCATGTAAGAAAGTAGCATATCATAAGCGTTAAAATGGACATTAAAAAAACACTATCCACAGTTCTATGCTAAAAAATGGAATGACTTTGAAGAAATGGACTGATTCCTTTAAAGCTCCAGGCTTCAAAATCTTTCAGGAGAATTAAACAAGCTAAAAGGCATATAATTAGTAAAGTAATAAAATAGAAAACACGCGGTCCAGATTCCACAGTCCACTGGTGAACCTATACAGCATTTAAAGAATTAGACCAATTTTCTAAACAATGGAAGTGGAAGTAATTCTTCCTAACTTTTTCCACGAGAGAAAATTCAACCCGAAACCCCTGAAAATAGACATAAAATAATATGTCACTATATTTAATGGGTAGTAAGGTAAAAATGTTCAACAAGATATTAGCAAGCAAAATCCAACTATGTATAGAAAGAATAATGTACATGAATGTTTTCATTTTGATTTGATCCCATTTGTTGATTATTTATGCTATTTCTTGTGCATATAATATTTAAGTCGTCTTTGCATATGACAATATTTTCAGGAGTTTCATCAATGTTTTTCTTCCATTAGCTTAACTGATTCTGTTTTTATATCTAAGTCTTTGATTTATTTTGATTTGATTTTAGTACAAGTGAGAAATATGGATCTTGATGGATTTGGATGTACTATTCTGGGCATGGATATCCAAATTTCCCAGGAACATTTCATAACTTGGCTATCTTTTCTCCAAATTGTGTTCTTCACTCCTTTGTCAAAAATTAGGTGGATGGAGGTACACTCAGCTGTTTCTAAATCCTGTATTCTATTGTATTGGTCAACATGTCTGGATTTGATTTTTTTCCAGTGCCATGCTATTTTCATTATTGCAGTTTTGTGGTATAATTTGAAATCTGGAATTTTGATGGTTCCTATTTTGTTCCTTTCCCCAGGGTTTCTTTGGAAATTATTGACCCTTTTTTATTTCCATATAAGTTTTAAGATTGTTTTCATAGTTGTGCGGATGCTGTATTTTGATTGGAATATGTGTGGTAATATAGTCATTTTGACAACATTGGTTCTCCCTTTAAGGAACTGGTGATCTTTTCCACTTTTAGTCTCTTATTTTTTTCTTTCTCTTGTCCAATTGCTGTGGCTAAATTTTCAAGCATTGTACTGAGCAGGAACTGTGAGAGTGGCTGCAGGGAAAGAAAATATTTTATGTTTACATTTTGAGTGAGAATGTAAGCTAGCACAGCGTGTGTGGAAATGTGTAGAAATTCCTCAAAACATTAAAAATAGAAATTCTGTTTGAACCAGCTATATCTCATGTGGATTTCTTCCCAGATATCAAAGGCATAATATTACACTGGTACATACATATCCATATTTATATCAGCGTGATTCATAGTGGGTAAATTAATGAGGTAGACCACCCTCCTAAAACCGATGAAAGAATACAGAAATTATGGCTTATATGTACAACTCAGTACCACGCATTCATAAGGAAGGATATACTTGAGTATTGTATAGGAAAATGGATGGATGGCTCTTTGATCATATTGCTAAAGTAAACCCAGAATGGACAGTCAATTATCACCTTTTTATATGAGAAACCAAAATTATAAATAAATTAAGGGCCAAAATAAAAGTGGCATGGTAGGAAGTAGGGAGGTAGATTTTGTGGGGATTAGGAGGGAATCTGGGGAAACACGTGATAGGAGGGCAGGGACATAAAGAGTAAAACTGACCAAAGACACAAAATGTATATTTGCCAGTCCCCCAAGATGAATGCAATTACACATTGCAAGTCTGTACCAAAAGTGAAACTTTAAATGAAAACAGGTGTAAAACTAAGATAACAGGTGATCCAAAATGTCTTTTATCACCTGAGAATTAAACAAATACCAACTTGATAATAATATCTCCTGAAATACTGAACAAAAAGCTCTGAGAGCTAGTAGGTAAATATAGCAGGTATTCAGTTTACAAGGTTTATGCATGAGTTAATCATATCCTTATATAGCAGCAATGGACAAGTGCAAAAAAATCACACACCAACCTATACGGCAGCACTGCCTACATTAAATTAAACTAAGTTAAATTCATTAATGGAAGCCTAACAAAATGTAGGAATGAGGTGTATGAAAATTCTGATAAGAGAAATCAAAGAATGAAATGAACAGACATTCCTATCAAAATACTAAAAGATATATTTTTGTGTATTTTGATAAACTGATTATGGTAATTTATACTGTGGTCCAAAGAAGCAAAAATAGCCAAAGCAATATTATAAAGAACAATTTTATAAGATGAACATGACCTGACTTCAAAAATTGCTGCAGTAAAAATTATTATAGTGTTTGAGATAATGTTGTAAATGTATACCCAAGAACATAGTATATTAAAGGCAAAAATATTCAGATAGTAAAAATATCAGTGATTTTCATAGATAAAGTAGGTAGATTGGATAAACAGATAGCAGACAGATGATCTGCAAAGCAACAGTCTGTTAGTAGTAAAATAGTGGATATTGCAATCTTGCCAATTTATATAAACCCATAGAAAGTTCAGACGAAGAGTGACAACTTAAAGTATGATTTTTAGTGATAACCACACTAATGTAGGCTTATCACTGGTGTTATATGTAGCCTGCTTAGGGCAAATGCTCATAATGAGAGATGCTACTCATGAGCAGAGGGAGTACAAAGAAAATATTCAAATCTTCATCTCAATTTGTATTATAAAAATTACTCACATAAAATGTAAAAAGCAAAGTAGAAAAGGCACACAACATAAATAAAAACCGCAGGGCAAACAAACAAAAACATACAAGTAGAATTAATGATTGAATTGCAACTTGATTTCAAAGATTTTGATCATGCTTGTGGTGAACATTTATTGTCCATTTTCTTCAAATGGTTATTTGTGGGTGTCAAACATTTTCAAATATATTTTATCTAAAATATTTGTTAACTAATTAAACATGAATAGAATAAGGAATAGATTTTTGAAATAGAGGTGTTCTTAGTCCTTAAATTTTTGAATAGAGTTTTCATTTATATACTAAAAATGACACCTGGGCTTGGTGTAGAATAGTTGTCTTAAATGTTATTGATCAGAAATTATTTAATCCTAAAGTTCAATTTTCTGCACTGTGATTTTCTTCATTAAAAGTATATGTTTACTTAGAGTCCATAGTATTATGCTTTGTAAGTTTTATGTTGTAAAATGCCTTCATATCCACCTTTTAATGACTTTTCCCTGTTTATTCATCTTTGAGTGAGAACCTGTAAAAAATTTTATATTTCTGTAAATGGGAAGCATGTATAACTAGTCATTACTGACTTGAAAAGCAGCTGAAATACCTGTTTCAGTCTTCGGAATTATTCTTTCTCTTAAAATGTTTGTGAAATGATAGAACTTGCAAATTTATTCTCACATTTATGTTGTTGCTTCTAAAAACGCTTTATGACAGATTATTCAAAAAAATCTCTTCCACTTTAGTGACACTACAATATTGAATTTGTCTTATATACGTTTTCATCTATACCTACTTTACAAACATGGTACATTTTTACTTACCTCTTCTGCACTGGATAACAATTACTTTTTTCATTTCTATCTTTCTTATTATCTATCTTCTATTTTGTACTTTATATATTAAATATTAACTTTATTAATTTGTTTTAGTTTTAAAGATACAATAATATAAACATAGGCATGTAAAACTGATCAAACAAGCATTAATTGTTACTTTCAATAAAGCAATAGAAATCACTATTACAGTTATCTTAGGTATCCTTTCTTTCTTTCTTTCTTTCTTTCTTTCTTTCTTTCTTTCTATCTTTCTTTCTTTCTTTCTTTCTTTCTTTTCTCTTTTCCTTTATCCAAGTTGTTCTTTCCTTTTGAGCAGTTTCTTTCCTTTTCACCATAACTATTGCACATTTTAGATTTTTTTTACTCTTTCAGGTTCTGACACTAGTGAGACAATATGGTGTTTACATATGTGGATTCGATTTATTTCATTTATGAGTATGGTCTCCAGTTGTGCCCATTTACCTATAAAAGCCTTTATTATTTTTATAGCTGAAAAATATTCCACTAAATAAAAATACCAGAAATTTTTATCCACTCCTCATTTCATGAGGATTTGGGTTGCTTCTAGGATTTAGCTATCACAAATTGCAGTTCTATAAACACAGATGCACATATTTTTCTGTAATATGATACTTCTAGTTTTTCTGGAAAAATACCCCAAAGGGAAATAGCTGGGTTGAAAGAGACCACTAATCCTACTTTACTGAGGTATCTCCAGACTGATTTCCACAGTGGTTGCGCCAGTCTACACTCCCACCGAGAGTGGAGAAAGATTCCTTTTTCTCCACAGCCCCCCAGCATTTGTTATTGGTTGATTTCTTGATGACAGCCATTTTTTCTGAGATGAGATGGAATCTCAGTGTTGTTTTAATTTGGATTTCTAGAATGACTAATGATGTTGAACATGTTTTCATGTATTTATATGCCATTTGTATTTCTTTACCTGAGAAGTGTGTATGCATCTCACATGTGCATTTTTTCATTGGATCTTTGAATTTGGGCAGGGCTTATTTTTTTAAATTCTTTATGTGTTCTAGACAAAAGTGTTTTGTCCGAGGGATAGTTGGATGACAGACATATACAAAGTTTTTAACGTGAGTGAAATCATGGTGTATGTAAACATGCATGCTTGAATTACTTGATTTAAAATTGTGGTTCCCAAGTATATCAATTTTCCTACAAATACTCAGGTTTATGCATTTTTTTGGCAGAGCAGTACTCTCTTGTGTATAAATACCAAATTTTTTATCCACTTATCTGCTGATAGACATATAGACTGTTTTCAAGATTTACCTATTATGTTGGGTTTCTATAAACATGAGTATGTTTACATCACTGTGGTATCAATTTTCTGAGGCATCTCCATAATGATTTCATAGTAACTGAAAGAGACTACACTCCAAGCAACACTGAAGAATGGCTCCTTCTCCCTATAGTCACACCATCATTAGTTATTGGTTAATTTTTTTATAATAGCCATTGTTTCTGGAGTGAGATGCAATGTCAGTATTGTTTAAATTTTTAATTTGTGAATGGCCACAAATGCTGAACATGTATTTCCATGTATTTAATGTCCATTAGTATTTCTTCAATGAGAAGTGCTTAGAATTTAAAACAAAGAATTTCAGGATCTAGAGAAATTTATTAGCAATTTAGAACAATTCTGTAGCAAGAACAAGGACATGTGTTCAAACTCCAGCATTACAAACACAATCCAAAACCTAAAAGCAACTCAGATGGTTTCCTAAAATTTTTCTCTTCCTATGCATTCATTAATTCAGTAAATATTTCTCAAAAGAAATCATGCCAATTTAATCAAATTCAACTTTATTATTGAAAGCATATTTTAATCAATGTTGCTTATCGTGACTAAACATACATTCTGATCAAGGAGGGTAGAATATATCTGGAGATGACTTTTTGTAAGTTTCAAACAAGTTATACATAACAACTTGAAATCGTCATGCACTATTTTCTAACACATATATGCAAATACATTCACATTCACAGACAAACATCCTTAATCCTCAAATCTAAATTTATTCTTTATTTTTTATTGATAAGAATATATTTTAAATACATTTAGAAATGAATAGCAGTTTTATACAGAACTGTACATTTTTAAGTCTGTCTCCATACTCACTAATCAGCCCACTTGCTTTTCAATTAGTTGAGGTTACACAGTTTCATTTAATATTTGAATTATTCAGTTTAATTAAAGTAACAAATTCAGGCTTAAATGTGCTCAAAGGGGTAGAAAAATTAATTGCAATTTAGAATGTAGCACTTTAAAAAATTTGTCCTCCAGCAGCCTGGAACTTGAAAAATATTTGAGTTAAAATTTGAAAAGTTACTCATTTGAAACTCTAGAAATAGGTCAAGCTTACAAATATTAAATAAAGAATATTGCCAATACATTGCTTGACAAGTTTAAAATTTATTTGTCTACTGATTGAAGGCACTGGTAGGATTTGTGTACAGCCAGAAAATCAACTAAACAAACATAACTGAGTATAAAAATATATCATTGTCAGCTATAGTTTTAAAATAAATAACATATTGCTTTTACTTAGAAAAGTATGTATTTACATCAGTAGTCCAACACAAGAAAAATGTTTAATATTTAAAAGGACAGCCCAGCACAGACCTCTGGTTTAGGATAATTACTGTGTATGTTATCTGTGGCGGTTGTTGGTGTTTGGAGTCAGGGTCTCCCTGTATAGTGCAGTCTGGCCTTGGACTCGCTTATGTCACCCAGGCTGGTGTCGAACTCACGGCCTCCTGCCTCACCGTGCATGTTACTGTGCTAGCAATTTCAAAGGTACTGCCTCATGTTTATGTTTCAATGATTTGATGATATGTCTATTTTATTTGTTCTCCTGCACCAACCTCAGGTAAATTTCACAGAATGTTTGGAGAGTAAGTAACTAAAAATTCTAGACTAGAAATAGTTTATTAGGTACATGTATCAATGTAAAATTTTTAAAAATATATATATAATTGACATCTTCCTTTGCCTATCAATTAATAAGACTTCTTATTGATTATATGATGATTAATAACAATGAAAAATATAAACCATATTTTTCTGAAGGGAAACATTAATTTCTCTTTATCATCAGTTAATGTTTAGTGGCTTCTGAATTTATACAAACATTTATTTTAGTATTTCTATCAATGACATGAATTTAAAAACAATATGAGAAGCTCTCACTTTGAATTTAGGATAAGGTGATGCCTTGGGTGTGGCATTTTTTCAACTCAATCTCTCACAATTAGAAGGGAATATAGAATCAATATGTTTTTAGTGATTTACTATGCTAATGTTACCATATGTATGTGCCATATTAATAGTGATAGTAACAGCTTTCAACACATTAATATGCCTCATAATCTGTAGCATCTTCAAAGAATAAAAATGTAATATTTCACATAAATAATGACTTTCTTGTTAAGTTTTTGTAAGATTAATGTAATACACGTAATTATCTAGGTAACATTCAATGACAGGCTGTCTTGTGTCTTCTGTCAATAAAATACTAGTAACTTAGCATATACTCAGCCAATTATGACTATTTTTTCTCAATTGGTAGTGAAAAGAAAATAAAGTTTTATTTTTACATAATTGTCTCGATAACAGCTATATGTGCATCTTCAAAATTTGCCTTAACTGTGATGAACAGCTGTAGAAAAATTTATACAGCGTGGGAACCAAATTGCCATTTAAACTGACTTTAGGAGAAGTAGTCAGACTGCCAAGGCGAAGAGGGCAATGCTTCAGTTTATCAAGCATTTTATAAAGTATTGGGGACAGTAGTCAATGATTCTTATTAAGAATGTAAAAGGATTATGTAAAACTGGAGATGGATAATACTCTTGTACTGTTATTCCTTGGCCTGTATCATCACATATATTGGTATCTTCTATAGTTATATGCCTGTTAAAGCAAGAAAAAATACCTTGCAAATGTAAATTGTAATGAAAATGCCAGCGATCTAATAGAAAGCTGTAATCACAACAATTTAGGATAAAGTTCCTTGTATTTACTTTTCCAAAAATTATTTTCAGATTTTAAGAAGAATAAAGAAATAATTCATTTTTGCTGAAGTCTCTCTGTTTAATGCAGAAAAATGTGTAGAAGTTTACTAATAATTTCATTTTTTTGTCCCCTCGCCAAAATATGGTTTCAATAACTTTGACAGTAATGCCTAAAGTAAATATAAAGAGAACCTCACTAAAATTTCAAAATAACCTCACATCCTGGAGTTTAAATGTGCGAAGAAGGCAGTATCAATCTCTGCTTATTTAAATCCTTATTCAGGGTCTTTAATGAAAACATGGAATAATAAGAGAAAAACAGTAACTCGTGCACTGCACATCAGACAGGAAACACCTCCAAGAGTATAAGAGCTGTGTTAAAGTCACGGTTTGTTTAGCCTCTAGCGAAAATCTGTGGAGAAATGCAGTTCAGAGGGAGGCAGCTTTAGACTATGACTGGCAGGAAATTTTGGGAAGGAGAAAACACAGAAGGAAACTGGAGAGTAAAAATTGCTTGCAACTTCCTTTGGTGACATCTCTGGGTGGTAAGCATCTGCAATTATCTAGAGTAAAAGAGAGTGTATATCTTCCTTTTGGGCAGAAAAGGGGGAGGGTAGAGGAAGCTTCCTTGCATTTGCATACTTAATTTCCTGAATTGCAAAATAATTTTAAAGAGGAGTGCTTTAGCTTCAAATTACTTCAGAGCTTTAATCTAAAAGACACTAAGGACAATGTTCTATAAGATTAATATTTTCTTTGGAATGAAAATGACATGCAATGGGATTATGCAGGTCGTATTAAATTCAAGAAAATTGAGACAAGGTATAGTTCATAAGGTCTAAAATGCAGAGATTTTCCTGAGCTTCTTGGAAAAAATTTCATTGGTTTTAGGATTTTAGAAAAAAGTTGTCAATAGTTTATTGATGGAGGAGCTGTTGTTGGGTCAGTGTTCTGTTGGAGAATCGTCCCTGATTTGTTGCAGTCTTACAGAAGGCTAAAGGTAAGCTGTTTCTGTGTAGCTGGCTGCAGTGGCATGTGTATACTGTTCGAGCTTCTCTGCTGCAGAAATCTGCGCACATACCAACATGTAAATCATGCAGTGTATGTAGAAATGGAAGAGATCTGAGACTGTAGAAAGTTTCTGAAATAGCATTTACCACAGGCAGATATGAACCCTCTTCTTCACTACTTTTGGGTTTCAGGGATGTCTGCTTCTTTCAAGAACAAGTTCATCTTGGTTTCCTCAACTTTCACCCTAGTTTTCCAGGTAACTCTCCCACTGCACAGTCATTTATTTCAAGGTACCTGCAGCCTGTCATCCTCAGTGCTTCACACATACCAGACATGGATGTTCTTAATGATATGTGATTTATTGTTTGTGGCTCCTGCATATTGCTATGTGACCAGTAAGTATTGAAAAAATATTCCGTATCTTTGGCTATTTAACTATTGCAAAGCAAAATGACCACAAGATTCCACCATACTTCAAAAGGAAAGACTCTCATCAATAACTCAATAAAGATTGAAAACACATCTCAGCAAGGCTATGGGAGAGGGGCGGGGAATGAGGAGAACAAAGAGGAGCTACAGCACAGCCGGTGCAGGCGCGGGTCCCCACGAGGAAAGCGATCCTTACGGGGGTCTAAACTGTACTGTTAGGTGCAATTAAAACTTAAAGGGAAATGTGCCCAAAAAATGAAGAAAAGAAGGGAAAGTTTGCACATTGTTGGGAATGAAATCAGTACAGCCACTGTGAAAATCAGTACGGGATTTTCTTCAAACAATTAAAAAGAGAAATTCCACTTGATCTACATATATCGCTGCTGGGTATCTTCCTGCCGGAACTAAAGACCTATTACACTGCGACATCCAACCCCATGTGTACAGCAGCACAGCTAAAACAGCTAAATCATTTCAGTGATTACATATATATACATATGTTATATGTATATATATATTCAGCCTTAAAGAAGAATAAATTTGAATAATTTTAGGAATATAAATGTGCATAATGATACCTAAAATATATGATGATATATTTGTCCATAATGATTCATGAAATAAGTCAGACACAGAGGTTAAATGTCATACTTTGTTTTATATGTCGAATGAGATGATAAATAATTTAAAGGTCAAAATAAAAGATAGAATATAGCAATCAGGGTGATAAGTTCTGTGGTGACAGAAAGGGGATACGCAGGTGCAGGACACGAGACAGAGGTGAGAGGAAGGAGAATTAAAAGAATTCCAGTTGGGGGCTGGGGATATAGCTCAGTGGAATAAGCGCTTGCCTAGCAAGCGCAGGGTCCTGAGTTCGATCCCCAGTACTGCAAAAAAGTAAAAAAAATTCCAGTTATGATATGTGTATGTACAAATTCACTAAGGTGCATGTGTTTATTTTGCATCGCAAATATATACTCTACCAATCTATTTTTAAAAGAAAGAAAGCGAAACTAGTATTTGTACTTTCTCTGAATTTTATTTGAATATATAAATTTAGGTATTCTTATATCATCCACAGACTTTATGAAAACTATGTCCTTGGGTGCAATGTTAAAATTTTTCCTCTCAATAAATCTGGTAGTCATATATGCTTATATCATATCGATGAGCCTGCGTGTGTTTATTCTACTCTTAAAGATCATTTTCATAGTATATTACTGTATAAATTACCCATTCTGTCCATTTAGAAAATCCATTATGGTCTGCAAATTGGCCATATAGTTAATAGTTTAAAACAAAGGAAATTTCCATCCCTGGCTTTATCTTTATTTATTTTTTTTTTTTTTTGCGGTACTGGGGATCAAACTCAGGACCCTGCGCTTGCTAGGCAGGCGCTTATTCCACTGAGCTATATCCCCAGCCCTCCTGGCTTTATCTTTAATATTTGTCGTATTTTTCCCAATTTCCAATCTGCCTCATAAAACAAAATTGATCCATGAAAACCATTACCTTTTTACACGGGGTTTCCTCCCCTTATGGGGTCAAGCTACCTTGGGACGTTAATCTCTCCTAATGTAGCGCTTCCGTGACGATTTCACTGAGACGCCCCTTCTTTCCGTCACCGAGAGACTCTTTCACGTGGTATTTACCCTCGGTCGTATTCCGTCCACTTTCCTTTTTTGTAAGTAGAAGTTCTTCAAATCAAATTTTGGTTTTCTGCTACAGTTTTGAGGTTGAAATAAGTGTATTATGTCTCTCCTTCATTTATGTTCGTTTTTGTCTACTTGTCAAAGGATTGAAGGGGGCAGGTTTATAGGTTATGTTCATGTTGTAATACAACACAGTATTTAAAAAGTTGGACAATTATACATAAAATGATTTTGGTGAATATATTATTCAAGTATTGAATAAGTTATACGCAGCTGATATAGCAATAAAATTATCCTTAAAGTTGCTAATTCTCACACTTTCTCATATTTTATACAGGTTGATTATTTAAGTACAAATATTTTCTTTGGCTTTTTTCTTAATAATAATACAAAGGTAAATCTTAAAATGATTTAAAATACAAAATGAAAATTGGCTATTTATTTTACTTCCAAGCTACATTTTAATAAATTACAAATATCTGATACAATACTTCTCAGATTTTGATTATTTTCTCCAAGTGTATCTATGCAGTTTAGGGGGAAGGATATTTTTATTTTATTTAAAATGCCATTTCCACTACCTTAGTTTTCCACATGCAATTTTTTTTATCATTTAAAGTATTATTTGCATGCACTACTATTGGCAAAAAACAAATATCAAGTGTTCTTATCTACTAAGTAGGTAATTACTATTTCACATTGACCTCTCTTCATTAAACACCTACTCATTTTCTTTAATGTAAATAGCATCAAGGAAATTAAAGATGCCAGCTTTTAAAGGAAATAGTTTATTAGCATACCTTAATGTACTAAGGTGAAATATAACAGCACAGTACAATGTCTCACGGAATTTTTTCAAGGATTTTTAAGTCGTAGCTTATGGCATATGATTTTTAAGATTTAGATAGCATCTCTCTATTAATTAACATTAGTTTTCCTTACTTTTTTGAGTAAACAAATTATAGGTTAAATCTAATTTGAGAAGTAATATACCTATATTTTTTATATATGAAATTTCTAATTTTCAGTGAGCATCATACCAGGTAAAAGAACAGTTTTGGTAAACATTTCCTAAGCTTTACTCTGGGAAGTCTTAACACATTAAATCATCTATTGTTACATTTTTAGGCCAACATTTGTACAAGACAGTTCCTCCTGCTCATTTTTAATAAAGTCATGTTTCTTACTTTGATTTAGGAGAAAGCTTTCTATAGTAACCAAACTCAACTATGTAGGGATCTATAATAATCAAACAATTCTTGTATGTGACATGGATAATTTTAATATTTATTCTATGTACAATGAAAGATTATGTTAACGAACTAAAATTTCATGTTTAGTTTTCCAGTTTATCATTTCAATTTCTTATTGATTCTTTGAATTTCCCATATTAATATATGTATTTCATATATGCACAATATAAACACATAAATAAATATACATAAAACCTATACATAACACTTATATATGAAATTTATAGAGAATTTTGTCATTGTTTTTGAGAATTTAGTTACCACTAGTGACATACAAACAGATTCTACCATACATATCCTGTAAACCCCTGGTCATGTAAAGGCAACCTTTGTATTGGGCATTGTGTCTTGGTGACAAGAAAAATGAATACCAAACTTGTATATTGTTCATGGTAGAATCTAAATGTGAAAGAATGTGCTCTCCCTAGTAAATGAAGTTCCCCTGTGACCAACAACCAGCAGCAGAAGTGAGATTTTTCAACAAAATCAAAATTTATCTTCCTTCTTTCTTTCTTTCCTCCTTTCCCTCATCCCAGTTGTTCCTTCCCTTTGAGCAATTCCCACAATAACTATTGTACCTTGTGGGTTTTAATTACACTTTTAGGTTCTTACACTAGAGAGACAATATGATGTCTACACATGGGGGTCTGTTTTATTTCACTTATGGATATGGTCTCTAGCTGCATCTATTTACCTATAAAAGCCTGAGATTTATCATTTTTATTGCTGAGTTATAGATAGATAGATAGATAGATAGATAGATTAGCTAGATAGCTGAGATATTTACTGCTGATGTCTATTAGTTTACTGAAAGGAGCAACTAATGTTTATTTTTTTTTCTTGACCAATTTTGCATACTTGCCTGGTAATTTGAACAACTAATTTGAAGAAAACAATATGCAGTATAACAACCATTGTTGAATTCCTACCATCTTATTTACTGAAGTTTTATATCATTTCTAATGTATTTAATTACTTTTTATTCCCTTCAATTGTTTTATCAATCTTGCATTCTTACATCTGGTAATCTGAAAAACTTCACTGAAGATAACAATACGTAATATGGCAATCACTGTTAATTCCTAACATCTTGTTTTAAAATCATGTGTTGCTTTTATTGTTTTCGTGTTGTTTTCTATTGGTCTTTGTTGTTATTTTGTTCTTGCTTATTTTTACTCTGTAAAATAAAAAAAAATCAATGTTTCAATGTCAGTTATTCTACTGCTGATCATATATCTTTTATTTTTTATCTTTAAAATAAAAAAATGTGGAAGAAAAAGAAAGCATCCTAACAATTTACTGCAGCTTGATAAAATCAAGCTAAGCCATACTTGACTCTTGACCCAAGACAATTGGGAGCTATTAAATTTATGCCATTTTAAATCATTAAAATTTTGATTGTTGACTATTAAGGGAAAACAGTGAAGCTCCCTATGTTCTTTACTGATTTTAACCAGACCTTGCATCTATTTTTGAGTCAGCTAACACCTAGCATTTCTGGATCTCTTTTCTTGGTGTCTGTTTGTCCTTTCCGCTATGGTACACTCCTACATAATAATGTGATTAAGGTGTCTGTGCCCTTTCCTTTTCGATTCCAATACAGTGTAAGGAAATAACCTCTTCCAATTTAATGTAATAAATAATTTAAACAAACTGACAAGGATTAGACAGTACTACTTACAAGGAATTAAAAATAGTAATCTTATTTTTTTTTTTTCCAGGATCGGGGATCGAACTCAGGGCCTTAGTGCTTAGCGGCAAGCACTTACCCCACTGAGCTGTACCTCCAGCCCAAAAATGGTAATCTTAGTAACAATCTTTTGCTGTTTTTCTTAATCTTATGGTGAAATGTATATAAAGTCACTCAATCTAATATTACTTCAGTGTTTATATAAAATGTATATAGTTTTATGTGATTTTCCTCAAATATCTTCAAGATGATTTAAAGCATCCCTTTTTAAATAAAGAAGTATATAATTAGATGTAAGTGACATAATAAAAATACTTAATTGAATTCTTAAACTAAAAATTCTAATCCAAACATATAGATGGTTATGTGTACTCTCTATTCACTAAGACAGTGTTTGATTTTAAATTTCTTCACATTAAATCTTCTAGATATTAACCTTGTTTTTTCTTTTATCCATACTACCATCAGCCATCTTAAATTTTCTGAAAATTTTCTTTTATGTTTTCTTATTTTGATTTCAATAGTTTATATTAAATCTTTTTATATGTTAAACATTTTAAAATCTTTCATTAATCATTTTGATGTTACTATTTTATTAATATTATATAACATAGTTTATAATAGTTAATCTGCATCATAACTGTTAAGTAAAAGAGATAAAGAAATAATAGGATATGCTTCATTTCTTTGACCAGCTGTTAAATAAGTGTATAATTTCTTGATTTTCAGAAATCTCCCTACAAGAAAGCAACCATTCCATAAAATCCTAGGTTTACCCATAACCATAAGTATGCACTGTGTACTGACCTTGTCTAAGTATGAAGAATGTCAGCTCCACAGAAGAGAGTATAATTTTAGTAATGCATAATTGAAAGTATCAGGAATAAAGATACAGTATTCTGAATTTTTTATAGTAATGACTTCTTACATATTCACATTTTCTAATGTGAATCCTTTAAGACTCTGGTTCAATGTAGATCAATTGATTAAAGTACTGAGATATGTTTCTTTCAAGAAACAAGTGGAAATTAACTTTGGTTGAAATAGTTTATTGAATAATCATCCAGACTGTCCTTGCAAAAATTTTTGATTATAATGTCAGGAGGCTATATTTCAGGTTTAACTGGAAGAGTCGAGTCATACTTGATGTTCACAGTAACACAGGTTCAGAAAATAAGAAATCCATCAGTCTTTTAAGTAGAAAATAAGTTCATACTGATGGTAAGGGTTCTAAAACATCATTAATAAGGCAGGAGTGGATTCTGCCAATTAATGTGTGACTATTAGTTGCAAGATAAATCTACTGTTCCTGAAATGCTAACAGCCCCAACCTCCCATGTTGACCCTCCCCAGGGCTTTTCTCATCACAGCTACTTAACAGTCAGAAATCTTGAGTTCAGGTCCAGGAAAGTGGACATTAATAGCGACCAACAACTAGGACATGAGAACACTGCTGGCCGCCATGCCAGGTATGGGAAGAGTTCCTGGACATCACCTCTGCTTTCCATAATTCATTGTTGTGCTTTGCTTTGACATCACAACCTTAATTTAAATCATGCTTACCTAGCTATGGATCTGAAAAATGTGAGTTTTAAATATACTGCACTTCATAAGAGAGACAATATAAAAGGCACAGGGAAGGTGATCAAATAACCAAAACCAATATTCACCTCTGTATTAATAGGGGGCATAAAAATATGAAATGTAAAGAAAAATACTTAAAATTCTTTAAAATTTAGTTAAATATAATGAAGATAACTCTTATAATCATGCAATTCCATTAATAAACTAGCCATTTGCATATATGAAACTAACACAGAAAAGTTTAAAATAACATAGCTGTGAAGTTGTCTTATTATATTTTACATGTATTGACTGCTGGCATCTCCAATACAATAACTGATACCAGTTATGCTTTATGCCACAAGAAAAGGCTATGGACACATTATCAGAACTTGGAATCAATAGATTCTACATCTGTGTATTTCTTACTCATAGTTGAAGCACCTATAAATCAAATATATTTGAAAGAAAATTATATCTGTACTGGAGATGTATAAACTTTTATTCTTGTACCTATTCCCTACACAATGTAGAATAACAGATATTTATATAACACACTGTATTGAGTATTGTAAGGAATCTAGAGATGATTTAAAAAAGAGAAAATTCTCTATTTACATTTAAGTAACAAAACACTTAACCTCAAAATAGTAAGCTCAAGGCTTATTAAATTCTATGTACTTTACACAGACAAAATGACAAGCATATGAGCTTATAGATATGTTCATTAGATTATTTACAATAATCTTTTAATATTGTGTCATACATCAATATGTTGCACTGTACACTATAAAAGTGTATACTATTTAGTAACAAATTATTTAGAGTTAAAGAGAAATAAGGAGGTGTGAAAAGAAAAAAAAATAAAATTAAACAACAAATAAAAAAGTATATAGGGTATATATTTAAGTTCAAATAGATATAAGCAATTCAATGGATATTTTCTATTAATTAGCTACATCCCAAATATTGTAATAAAACTTCAAAGGCTCTGTACAAGGGCAATATCCATTCCTTCAAACATATCTTAAAATTGATCTATTACAATCTCAATGGCCAGCTATGACGGCCATGCCTATAATACCAGCACTTAGGAGGCTGAGGCAGGAGGATCGCTATGAGTTCAAGGTCAGTTGGAGCTACATAGTGATTTCAAGCCCAGTCTGAGAGATCCTGTCTCCAAAATCCAGATGACAGTGATGATAGTGATAATGATAAGGACAATAGTAATGTCATAAAGTGCTGAGTTACGGGAAACGTTTCAGTGTAAAAGGTAACATCAAGCAATGAAAGAAATGAGTTATTTTGTTCTAATTGGTGGTTTAAAAGAAATATGAATAAACTGAAACACCAAAGATTAGATAATTTTTGCATAATTGCAAATGCAAGTAATTGGAGCCAGTGAACAAAATTATTAAATTTATCTGTGCTTTGCCATGCCTTAGTGCAGATTTTTAAATTATGCAAGTGACACAAAATAGTTCTCAAAAATATAGATTTATATTTCCTTTGATTAATGTGTATAACGCAATATATGACTGCATTCGCATTCCAAGATTTAAAGGAAAATAAGAATAATGTAATTTCTGTGACTCAACTACCCCAGTGGGAGGAAGTTGGATATGGCAGGGACCGTTATTCCCACCACCTGTGCAGGGGAAACCACGCAGCCAACCAAGAAGGCGCCTGCGGACAGGATTTCAGTGGAGGACATGAGCGCTGAAACTTACGGTCGAATAGTGGAATGAGCATTTCCTTGTTTTCAAAAACCTAACAGTAACGTTATTTTCTGATTTAAGTGAATAATATTTTGTTTCCCTCTTACCGAATCTCCCTTTTATGACCTTTACAAGTTTTGACGGGATAAATACAGATTTTTCAACTTATTAAAATAAATTAAAAATATCTACACATTAATTTTATCACTTTGGCAATGTGAGCACGACTTTCCGCTGAAAATCATTTCAATAAATAAAGTTCTTCTTATGCTTGGAGATTACTTATCTTAATTCAAAAATATGCTCTGAACACCAATCGTTAACAATTGTCACTGATTTCATTAACCTGAATTTTAAATTTTGTTAGGAAAAAATTTTTAAATGTATTTTTCTGCAAATTTTTTCACAATGAATCAACAGGAAATACCAGCCAGTTTGGATTTCATGTTGGAGGAGTAGTTTCTTTTAAGGAGTTCTTCATTTTAAATCAATATACTTTGGTTTCTCTTCAAATCGTATAAATCTTTCCCCTCATTTTAAATCATTTTTAGTGACTATTGCCATAGTGACAGTGGTATTCTATAAAATCTGCCACTACATTTTTAAAGTTAGAAATATGCCCAGTACTATCTGTAAAGTCATCAAATATAGCCAGTTTTAGTAGTAACTTTTTCATACTTTTTAGATTTTCCTATGAAGATGAAACGTAAGTTGTGATTTTATTCGAATGTGGTAATTCCAATATTCTGTTACCTGATAAACATGAATGCTATAAATACAATTGTGCAAAGTTGGAAAAGTTTTGCACTTTGTCTCATTATGTTTTGTAGCTATGCTACTGAAATAAAAATTCCAGTTTTTATCCGCATATCTTTTTCATCAGTTAAAATCAACTTAAAACTATACATCTCCTATTTTAACTTTGTGTGCTCAACAGAAATTCAGTAGCATTTTGTAATCAAGATGAGCTTGAGTTGAACATTTAAGTCCCTTAATTACTAAATTTGCATACCCTCACCTATGTATATCATATCTTAGAATTTGTAAAAGAGTTCTTTTGCAATAAT
Source organism: Dinomys branickii (assembly GCA_004027595.1). NCBI lineage: Eukaryota > Metazoa > Chordata > Mammalia > Rodentia > Dinomyidae > Dinomys > Dinomys branickii. The sequence continues at coordinate 61,106 of PVLD010005246.1, forward strand.
ATCTTAGGACTGAATTATTCAAGTTAAAGTCATCAAAAAGTAGCCATTTATGACTCAGAGTAATCATAACTCTGATTAAGCATAATTTTCCAAGAAAAAATATATTGAAGTTTAAAATAGCCAATATTTTTGAAAAATTATTCTTAAATTTCTACTTAATTGAATACCTAATCAACTTTTTTCTCCAGGTACTGAAATGTAGCTAGAGAATTTGACGGTTCCAAGATAAGAATATTTTCTTAACTAAAAAAACCCTTACCTAGTAAACATTGTTAAATGGCAGAACTATTGGTGCTGTGTTAGTGCTAATTTTTCCAGCATCATTAATTGCCGGCTTGAGAAGAAATGAAAATATGTTTTCACAAATAATCATTGTCACTCCTCCGGGGAAAGCTGTAGGCATGACCACTTTCCCAGGTGAGTTCACAAGAGCTAGAACTGAATAAGAGTGATCCAAGGGATACAAAGTGAGACACTGTCTCAGAAAACAGTCTGGAACGGAGACTTGCTTGTAAATACTACAGTGGGTTCAAAGTTGTCTGGAGAGTGGGAAGACATAAGAGTGTGAAAAACTGAGGAATAGATAGAGGAAAAAAATTAATTTTATACGATTGCAACAAGAGTCTCCGAAATTTCAAACAAAGGGCAGAACATAGCTGTTCCAATTCGGGTAAGAAAATAAGAACTGGGTCTTTGAATTCTGACAATAAACTTTGATTATAGTTTGTTCATGGTGATATATGTAAGGCTGGATGAAGAAGCTGTTTTTATCCATGTGAAATTCAAAATTTTATCTATTTCTGACATTCCTATATGCTAGGAGTGAGGTATCAATTCCCCTTTGCCTTGACTGCCACTCTGAGGATTTTCTTTGGCGAACATCCTTGGAAGAACGAGACTGTAATTTCCTGTAGAACAAGGTACAGCTATTCTTAATACCCAATACAAAAGCACTGGCAACTCCAGCTAGACCAAAAGCCAGCATACTAACGTGTATTACAAAAGAGTCAAACAATACTAAGGGAAAGGTTTTCTTAAGGGACACAATAAAGCATATGCACACATACCGTCTGCCCTTTTTTATGTCACTGATTTCAGAATTTACGTTGCTATTTTGGTAACAGTGATGGCAGAATAATAATGATGCCATTGTACTGACCCAGAAACTTAATGTGTTATATCAGCATCTCTGAGACTATGACCAACTGCCTTGGTAGTTTGGGACAAGCGTACTATCTCAGACCCATTGTCAGTGGGTTAGTGAAGGAATGCCTTGATTCTGCAAGGGGCACCTCAAGAGTGAATCAAGATATTCACTCAAAATGATGCAGACGATCTAGACAATGGTATCCAGGAAAGAATCACGATTTGGGAGTCAGCCTGCCAGTGTAAGGAAGGCATTAATACAAAGAGAGAACTGGTAGTGCCATGGAGAGCAAACAAGAGGAGAAGGAAAATGGGGAGAGGGAGAAAAACGATGTCCAAAGCATAAGGGCAGAGGAAACCTTTAAAACTACGTAAGAAAGACAGTGGGAAACGCACTACAAAACATGGTTTAGGTTGAAAATTAGGGCATTTTTGCAAATGTGTATAGTATTTAATACAGTGTCATAGCAAAACAAAATAAGCTACAAAGTGTTTGTATGTGCGCATATCATCAGTTTTTTTCTGGTGTTGAGGATTGAACCCATGGTCCCACATGCATGGTTTTTCTCTTGAAAAGAAGTTGCTCACTACTGAATTAGGTTAAAATAACCTTTTCCCAGGTTCAGGTACTGATTTTTCTTTCAGATACCAATCAAGAAATTGCTAGTTGTCATCGTTCTATTAATGTTAAAAATAAATGGGAAAACATTGAATGATGTTGGATGTCTTGGATGTCATGACTTTATAGGAAGAAACAATTGGTTATTATTTCCTGAGAGGAACACATGAAGGAGCCCGTGGGAACACTGTGGAGACACTGATGGACCATCCTGAGACAAATGATAGCAAAATATAATTAACCCATAATCAGCTCCACTTCATTGCTAAAAATAAATTAATATGAGCTGAATTCACATTTATAACATTTTAAACACAAAGTTATCATGTATTAATTCATTTAAAATAATTTTGCATTTAAAAAGAGATGTAAGGAAAGAGATTTTTCAAAATAGTACAATTGTATTTATCACCGATGTGTGGAACTCTGCATAGTCTCATTCTTTCTTAATTTTCAATAGACGATTGGGTTTTCTTTTGAATGAATCTTGAAAAAGAGCAATATTTGTACTTTTAAGGATAAAAATACCTGGGTTCATATTTTCCATGTTTAAAAAATGCAGTGGCTAAATAAATCCTGGATTAGGAAAGGATAGATATCTGATAAACAAGGCTTTGAAATTGAGGGAAAATACTCACTCATTTAGTGAAAACAGCTTTATATTTACCGATAAAATTTTTGAGGGAAGCAGTTTTAGATTGAAATCATTGTAATGGTAAACTTTAGCTGTCACTTTGGATTGTCCGCAGAGTACCCAAACATCTTGTCAAATATTCTTCTGTGAGGTTCTGTCTGAGCCCACCCTGTGCACAGGAGACTGAATAAAACAGACAGCCCTCATCAAGGGAGATGGACATATGCAGTCAATGGAAGATCAAAATACAACAGCAAAAAAAATCTTGAAAGGAAGACTTTATTTTTCTGAGGCTTAAACTGGTGCAAGTCATCTCCTGCCCTGAGATGAGAAGTTTCCCTACTAGTTTCCTTGTTCTCCTGTCTTCAGACTCAGGCTGGAACTGTCTCTGCTACTGCCTTTAGTCTCTTGAGGCTACTAATCTTGAGATTTCTCATCCTCAAGTATCATGTGAGCTAATTCCATAGAGTGTAGTTTATGTACATATAAAATGTGTGTTACAATGCAATACGGTGTGTCCAGAGACAGAGAGAGAGAAAGAGACAATTGGAGAGACCATTGTTTTAGAATTCTATCCTCTGGAGAATCTTAGTATCATCATATTTGAATACTGATTTTTACAATAACAAAAAATCTATAACTATCTGTAGGATCTAGCCTATTTACAGTTTAGATTTACATAGATTTCTGTAATAAAATTATTTTTCCTGAAGAATTAGTGGCATAGCTATTGATATAATATGGCAACTTCCATAAAAGTACTATTTTGTACAATGATTTGTTGTTATAGAAACTTACACACCTACATGTAAATTTAAATAATTCTCCATTTATAATATGGCCCTCTTCAGAGTTCATAGAAAGGAGTCAATTAATATGTTATCCCAGCATGAGAAAGGTCAAATGTTCCCATTATGACAGAATGATAAAAATGTTTGAGATACATATTGGAATGAAAGCACTGGTTATGTTTACCAAAACTATTTGATAGTGAAGGGAATGACCTGCTGTTCTTGATGTTTCCATATGTAAAACTCTCCCACCAGCCTCAGTTTCATATTTACTCTAATATCATCAAATGTAATTTTTGAGCATGCAGGGATCAGCTCAGCCATACCATGTGAAAAACAGCACACATGTAAGTGTAAACAAGAGGTATAGTAAAAAATGACAACTGTTTTTTAAGTAGACAAATGTAGAATTGAACATGAGATTGTTAATTTGGAATGAAGCAAAATGGGTTGTAATAGACAACCTTAAATTTCCTGGAGTGACATTTGTCCATGACTTTGTGCTTTGAAATTGAAATGCATTTCTTCAATGTTAAATTATTAGACTGTGAAAATATCTGTTGCTTACAGAACAATTATTACAATATTTTCCATTTTTCTTATTTAACTTATTTACTCAATCCCTAGATTTAAACTAAATATAGTTTTGTATAAATATGTTGTCCCCTTAAAAATAGGAAAGTGAAGTATGTTTAAATATATACATCTATGTTGTGCATTTTTTATGATAAAACACGAGGCTGTATATAACAAAGAACAAGTAAATACACATCTTTAAACTTGTAAAGGTAACTTCAAGGTATGTGGGATGCTAACACTTTAAAAATTATGCAATTTTCTGTCACATTCTACAATAAAATACATTGTACTATTAGTACTTCATTTATACTAATATATGCTGCTACTATAATAGCATTAATGTAGTCAGAAAGAAACAAAGGTGGTTGTTTAATACTTGTGCCTAATATATGCACATGACATCAGCATTTTAATCCCTCAATATTACCCTAGGCTTCTTATCATTTTCCTTTAGAGAGAAGCCTGACCTATTTTCAAGGCTCCACTACAGATCACATATGCAGATGTCATCTTTGCTATATTATTTTCATTATGTACAGACGCTAACAGACAGATTCTCTAACACTGTGCTGGGTAAGGTGTACAATGCATAAATTCTAATAAATTATTTCTCATCTCTATTAGAATACACATATAGATAGTCAAAATGAAGCAGAGCAAAACCCAGGCACCACCACAGAAATCAATTATAGACTCTTTTCTCACAGGACAACTTTTACATTAAGTGCTGGCAGATGTCCAGCTCCTATGAGGAATATACTCCTTCCTCTGACCTTGGAAAAAAGGAATGCTTTAAGTGTGGCATCCTTGAAGAATCAAGGTCATTAAAATTGTGGTTTTCCTTTCAAAATGAATAGAAGCTTTGGTTTTAATTGAGGATCCTCTACTTTCAGGGGTTGCTGAAGAAATTAACGAGGGCTCTGAGGCAAATATACTCAGTTTGAAAAGCAGAACTGGTAATAAATAATTTAGGATTAAATAGGAATCCTAATTTCAAATGCCAAAGTCATGTATTCTAGAGATGAGTGGTGTTTGGAGTGAATTTATTCTTAAGGGCTTGTTGTTGTTGTTGTTACAGACATTTTGTGACCCACTGTAGAACACTCTGCCCAGGTAATATTAGTAACCCCCTAAATCGCTTTTCACTTAAAATGAAAGTTTGAATTTAAGCCCTGTTCTCTAAGGTAAAGGGTCAGGGGTTTTATCCACTAAGCCCCCAAACCCTTTATTTGAAGTATTTTGAGTCCAAGTATTTCTTTGTGACAGAAGACACTCATGAGGAATTATGTGCTCTGCCTGAGGGTGAAAAAACACAAAGAAGACGGCCTTATTAAGAGGACGTGTGTGGCGGCTAGACAGATTTTGACCTTCACAATGACACAGAGGCAAAGATGAATGCAGAAGAGCTTCACTGCTGTTAAACTTGGTAGTGACATGTTTAGCACCTTAAAAATCTTGTTTATCGGTGCAGGGAGCATAAAAAGAAGCGCACTATTGGTCTTAAGCAAGTAGAAACTCAAAGACAGAAGACTTTAAAAACTGTAGGTCAGAGAAGACACTAGGGATATGCAATGTGAAGTGGTTGATAATCTTGTTTGATACTGCCTGGTACTGTTTTTCTCTCATAAATGGTTAAATTGTCAATTCTACTGCTTTTCTTGTCATGGAAATAAGAACGATTATTCTTCAAGTAAAAATCCAGGGTCTTTACAGGTTAACTTTTAAAAGTGTCATTTCTTTGGAAATAAATATAGCAGAAAGTTTTAAATGGCAAAAAAGTGAGCAAATATATACGGTACCAATTCAGTTGTATGTCTGCATACAAAGTTAATGTGGTAAAGTATTACAAATTGAGAGAGGAAGAATCGTTATGGGGTCATAAATTCTGTATTGATCAAAGAGCATACCTGCAATTGAACTACAACCAGATCGTGAAAATACTTATCTGTAAGTTAAAATATTGTCATATATGTTTTTAACTTCTCCTTCTTATTTAAAATGACGCCTGTATTCTTATTAGCAGGGTATTATCTTATTCCCTGTCTTCCTATTGCTGGGCCCAAAGCATGTTCTCTTAGCTTGTGTATATTCAAATCTAAAATGTTTTCATCTACCTTTCGAATGCAAGAGAGTAGATTTGGCTGGAAAGCCCAGTGCAATGACTGCTTCTCCAACTGCCAGAGCTGTCAGTCACAACTACTCATGGAAGTAACTCAAAAACTATTTTAATTCCAAACTGAAAAAAAAAATCAAAGCCATCAACACACATAAGAAAGAAATGAAAATTAAACTTAATGCCTCACAGTACAAAGGTTTTAAAAAGATCCTTGTAAATTTATCTTTTTACATTTATCAGGACACAAACATTTCTTCACCTTCAAGTTTTTCAAGTAAGAATATTTAAACTTGGTAAAATTATATTTTATAATTCTGTTAAAATACAAATTATATAAAACATTCTAAGATAAGGAATTCTATGTAATTTCTATATTTCAAAGCATGTGATCAGCTTTACTGGCTTAATATGTATCAATTACCCTTTTTTAATTTAGCAAACATCTATTAATTTCAAGTGATTCAAGGGGTTTATAACTCAGATCCAAAATATAACCACTGGGTACACTGCTTATTTCAAGCAAAAAGCAATCTCTAAGTGTAAGTCCTGAAACGGTTACATTCACTGGAAATACCTTGCAGAAAAGAGGAGACTGAATTAAAAGTAATGGTTACCATTTTGCAAATTGAGTAATTATAAAAGCAAAAATAGAACTTTGTTAGCTCAAAGTTCACCTAATTTTTCTTACACATTGCCACCTGTTTGCCTCCCAATGTTTGGAGATACTGGGAAATGATGACTGTAGGAAAACAACTGGCTTAGATGTGAAAGGAGATAGCAGAGACTTGGAGGATCTGATTTCACACCTTGCCACTCATTAGGACAGTTCCTCCTTCGTTGACATGAGCAAATGATCCTTTAATGGATTTCCAAATATTTAACTCAAAATGTGGTATCAACACATGTAATTATGTGCAATACCTGTAATTCCATTTGAACTTTGAAATTCTCTGGAAAATATTTTATTGCCCATATCTCAGGTCCTCTCAGTATATTCAGGATCTGTAACATCAGTGAATCATTTCCAAGTTCTCACTCTTCAGCAGTAAATACTTTACATATTTCCTAAGGCACCTTAATGGCACTATACAATATAATGAGGAAAATTTTAGAAATGTCTTTAAACTTCTGCCAAAGCTGAAACTTTGTACATTTTCTTATGGAGACTTACCTTGGTTTTACATCTTATGAAAGAGATGCAACTTTAAAAGATATCCCATTTAATCTCTTGGCCTCCAATGCAAATGACTTTTGTTTGCTACTACATGCAAAGCCCATGCGCATTTATTTTTGTGCTTAAACATTTCATAATATGTGTCAAATATCTATTTCTCAAGATGTGTAATGAGAGTAGATACTAGATTATATCTTGTAGTAGAAGAGTATGCATGTCTACACTCTCACCTTGTAATATGCCAATCTTATCACTACCAAAAGGGAAGTTTGATTCAAGCGGGAGATAAATCTGTAAGTTTCTCAAACAAGCAAATCATAAACTCCTGTAATTCCAAGCTTGCTCCTGGGCCCTTTTCCTGCAAATACTCTGCCTACATATCTTGCCGATGCAGCCTGGTTAAAAGTCACAGATACCTGCCAGTTTTCTTTTTAATTCCGTTTTGACTGACTTAAATTTTCTCTTCACATTCGTATTTAGGGGAAGATATTTACCATGAACTTGTACACGTCAGCAATATTACAACTACTCTTCAATATTTTCACATGTCTTTAAAGCACCCTAAATCTTACAACTTTTAATGAATGCTTTACTCTTATTTAGTAGGTTGACGACCTTTTGCTCTGCAATTAAACTAAATAGAGTTCTCTAATGGAATCTCTCATTCTCTTAAAGCTGCTAATTAAGCAATGTCTAAATGTCCTGATGTAAGTTTCAATGTGTACTGATTCTTATTATCAGTTTAAGAAATGTTATAACTCAGGGCTTTCAAATATGACTCCAAAATACCTGGAGTCACTTATGCCCATTGCACTACCCAAAACGTACAGACTGGTGCATAAGTTTATAGGGCCTATGAGCTATTTTAAGAATGTATTCCTTATTTTGCTGTCCTTCCAATTTATGTACTTAACGTCTTTTTCTTAGATCCTTTCTGAGATTCTATTTCCTGCTCATTGGAGGTAAAAATATCCTTTAATGCCTTATAATTAACGCTGTCCACACTTCTATCTTACCTAATTTCAACACAAAAATAACAAAATGCAGTAAGTATTCTAGGACAAGTTCTTTTGTATATGTGTTAGGAAATTGGTCTCATAGCAACCCTACCTTCGAGTCAGCTGTATTTGCCACCCTGCTAGATAATACCGGTGCTGTTACATTAAGGTCTGACGTTCACCTCTGTTTTCTCCTTGCTGTGTCTGTTCTCTTGTAACTTCGTGAGACACAATAACCTTATATGAAAATGACTTCGAAGCGTGAATGGCTCTTTTAAAAACCCCCTTAGAGAACTAAGACTTGCTATTATTTTGGGATGGTTCATATAATTGAAATTTTAGAGCAACCTAACAGTTGTCTATGACATAATTGCCTTACTTGAGACACGAAACACATCCTTTGCCTGTTGTAAAATTAGCCAAACTGCTGAACCAGCTACTAGAGCTTTGCACTGGTGGACTGAAAACACTGCCACAATGTACCGGACTCTAGCAACGTTTTAGAGTCCATTGTATTGTCAAATGCAGCAATTTCAAGATTCTTGAATTCTGCAGCTATGCCTGTTGTCACTGGTCATATAATTGCAGCCTCATTACTTGTGATTCATCTCTGTAAAGTTGCTATTTTTCACTGTCCACCCCTTAGTAACAAGACTAAAGCTATGCTATAAAGTACGGTAGTGGTCCCTGATCTGGCCAACATGCGCTGCTATACTTTCTCCACACATTTTAGATGCCCTTCTTCATGTTTCATCAATATTGTTGGTTACTGAGCAAACACCTGAAAAAGATAAATGGATACAAAAGGATGGCAAATAATCATTGGATGGATTACACATTGAGCAAGTAGATGTCTTTTTGATTTGTGTTTACCTCACTTCAGATGGTGCGCACGTTCATATAGGAATAGTTTTAGTACTAAAAGTCAACCAGCTCCTTCCTGACATCAACATTATCATGACATTCAAGACCAAATTATTTCCCATTAGTCACCTCATTATCTGCAGGGGTTAGCTCAGGGAGCCATGGAGGATAGAAAAATCTGTAGATCTTCTAGTATCTTACATAAAATGACATTGTACTTGCATAAAACAAAGGCAAATCCTAATATATATATATATATATACATACATACATACATACATATATATGAAATTATCTATGGTAATAACTAATATATATATATATTTATATGGTATATTTATGGTAATAACTAATATCTATGGTAATATGTCTATGGTAACAATTAATATATATATGTATATATATATATGTATTTGTAGTATTTTTAGGGAATAAAAGGTAAAAGAATATATATATATATATAATTTGAGATGCAGTCTTAAAATTTTTTTATCTAATATCGGCAGGATTTGTGAATGTAAAAACCTCAGATGTAGAGGAGTGCTTATATTTTCCAATTTCACTGTTTCTCTGGATAAAATCAACATATCTCTGGAATTCTCCCAAGTGTATGCCATCCCTAGCAACAATTCGGATCGATTCTGAACATTTACCTCCAGCATTAGGTCATATGGATTTTTTACAGTGAAAAATCAGTAAAAGCAATGATATGGAATTTCAAAACAAGATTATAGGTAATTAATAATGGTTAATATATTGTGTATTGTTATTTTCAGATAGTTATGCTCAGGTTACAAGATATAGGCATAGAAAACTGAACAAACAATACAAGCAGAAACCATTCTTTTCAATGAGCTAATGAAATTAGTAGTATAATTATGTTAGCTATGTTTTGTGGGTATTATACTACTAATTTCATATATATATATATATATATATATATATATATATAATTTGTTTTCTTTTCTGAATCACATTTACTGTTTCAGTTTCTTACCCTCGGCAGACACTCTGATGTTTACACATGTGAGTCTGGTTTATTTCACTTAGGAGTATATCCTGGAGTTGCATCCATTTACCTATAAAAGCCACGAGTTTATCTGTCTTTGTAGCTGAGAAGTTTTCAATTGTTTAAAAATATCACACACAAAAAATATATCACATATTTTTATCCATTCCACATTGGATGGGCATTTGGGTTGTTTGCAAGATTTAGCTATTACAAATTAGGTTGCTACAAACATGGGTGCACATATAACACTGTGTTATGATGTTATTGATTCTTGTGGGAAAATACCCAGAAGGGGAATACTTGTCTTGAATGGGACTTCTGATCCTATTTTTTAAATGAATCTCCACAGTTTTCCACAGTGGTTGTACCGGTCTACACTCCCACCAACAGTGTTGAAGGGTTCATTTTTCCCCAAAGCCACATCATCATTTTTTGTTGGTTGATTTCTTGATGATAGCGATTCTTTCTGGGGTAAGTTTGAATCTCAGTGTTTTTTTAATTTGCATTTCTCGAATGACCGATGATGTTGAACTTTTGTTTCATATATTTCTTTTCCATACTCATTTCTTCATCTGAGAAGTGCACATTCATCTCAGATCCCCATTTTTGGATGGGGTCTTTGAATCTGGACTGGGCCTGATTTTTTTTTTCAATTCTTTATACATTATATGTGGAAGTCCTTTGTTTTATGGAGGGTTGTCTAAAACTTTTTTCCTAGTGCCTATGTTTTTTCACTCTGTTGGTGATTTCTTTTGATGTGCAAAATCATTTTAACAAGATGGGATCCTAGTTGCTGATTCTTTGAAGTGTTTCACATGCAGTTTGGATTTTGTTCATGAACTCTCTGCCTACTCCTAAATCTACCAGATTTGTACCTACTTTCTCTCCCAGAAGATGCAGTGTTTCTGTTTTAATATTTACATCTTTAATCCACTTTGACTTCAGTTTAGTGCATGGTGATGGACATGGGTCTAGTTTTAGTCTTTGGCATGTGGAAAGCCAGTTTTCAGCATCATTTATTAAAGAGGCTATCTTTCTTCCAGTGAAAATGTTTGTAGGCTGTATGTATCTTTGGTGATGATATGAGTTAATTTTCTTAGAGTAGTAAAAGATTAACAAATTATTGCCATTTTTGTATAATTTTATGGATTGAATAAACTAAAGAATTAATTTTATGGCACAAATAAACAACTTGCTTGTAAAAGCCTGGAGTACTCATTAAATTTTCACCTCCTATACTAACCTTAATCAGGGTAAATGAACATAAAAGTCTAGACTTAACTGAATTTAAATGACTTGAAGCAGTATTCTGGGCCTTAAAATATCGCTAACCAATAATACTCCAAATCCACAGGGAATGTACTTTTTAGAGGGAGTTGTAGGTCTAGTTACCCTTATGAGAACCTCTAAAACATATTCTGAATTGAGAGGATGTGGCATGGACTTTTGTGAAAATGTTGCTATTATAACTCAAACATATTATAGGCAAGAACTAACAGGTATCCTTTAATATCGAGTGTGCACTGATAAAATACAATGAAAAATGACTGAGATATTGCAAAGGAGCAGAAACTAAATGAATTAGTGAAAGAAATCTCTGAGATGCAGCTGGATAATGTATCTTTGAATAGTGTATATTATACAAGAAGAAAGATAAACAATACACACTGTATTTGACTTTTAAAGACTTTAACAGCTTATCTTCTTTTTTAGCTTTTTTATTATGACCAACAAAGAGATAAAGAACAATAATAAAATCTATAACAGCATTTAAACCAGGTAAGTCATCTCAGCCATCATTAAATTAATAGTCTTGTTCCATATATGAGAAAAGGTTTAATCTGAAGATGTTGAAAGACTTGCCTTGTGCATGGATCTATGGCAAGAACAACTAGCCAACCCCCCATTTTTTCTGATTCCCAAACCAGTATTTCTTTATTACACTCTACTCCGAAGAATCACCTACTGATAATGCCTGAAATGCAGTTTTCTTTCTTCATCTTTAGATTGGTTTCCATTATGTTGACTTGAGCAAGACTGAGACGGGTATTTCATTTCCTAGGCTGTGGATAGATAAAAATAAGACTTACGTGATATTTAAAGGCAAAACTGGAGCAGCAGCTTGTAAACTTGTGCAGTGCTCACAGCCACACTCAGTCTCACTCGGAGAGATGCCGTGGCTGGTCTCTTGCTGGTTCCGGATAAAGCTGAGCTCAACTGCTGACCTTGACTCCAGCAGTCACAGGCCAAAGAGCAGACGCTTGGCCGCAGACCCATTCTGCAGGGAGCCACACTAAGGTGGATGTTTCCCAAGAGCTTAAACACATAATCCATACAATACCTGGAGCAAATAAAAATAAACAGTAAATCAAGCACAATTATGGATGCATAAACCAAAAGTCAACAATAAAATAAGATCATTGAATCGAATGTTTCAGATTAGCTATTCATAAATTTTCATTTAATGTATGTCCATCTCATATAACTGTGTTTTTCCAAGTTATTTATTTGTAACTTTACATTTATTTTAATTGATGCATAAAAGCATAGAAATCGCACATATTAATTAGGTAGAGTGCAATGTCTTTATTCACATTCACGTTGGGATGGATTTCCATAGTGTAGCGATTATCACGTGCACCTAAAACAGTCACGCTGTGTAAGGTTAAATGAGATTAAGTACCTGAAGATTTTTATCAGAATGTAAATTGTCAGATACACTAAATAAACCTAAATGTTTAGAGGGGAGCCCTAGAAATTTATATTATTAAAAATCTCTCCAAATTGGTTGATGAAACTTAATTTATAAATATCTGGTTTCACAAGAAAATATAATGTACTGATTGTGTGGTTTTGGTCATATTAAACAAGAAATATTACCATTTTGTTATTTACCTCTAATGTAAAAGTACTATATACGATTAATATTGTTTTGTACCACACAGACAGTGAGAAGGTGGCAGATAGGGTTTACATATACATGCGTGTTTCCTTCTAAAAAGTTAAGGTACAGATGAGAATCACCTGTCAACATATGTACTCCAAATCTTTCTTCATGAATTTTCATGAATTTTTAAAGTTTGAAGACTGAATATTTATACTAAAACCAGACCAAATTTTCTATAAATGTCAAACATTGTTTATGCCTGCACAGTTTTTAGTAGCTAAATCTGGGAAACAGCCCAAATGTCCATCAACTGACGAATGGATAAAGAAGATGTGTTTTTCTTTTTAATACAGTGGAGTACTACTCACCTATAAAGAAGGATAATCTTGAGACATTTCTAGGTAGTACCATGGATGTACCATGAGACCATACTTTTTAGTGCAAGAAATTGGCCATGTGTGTAAATACCACATTGATTCTCTGGTGTGAGAAACTGAAAGTGTGAATAAGGACCAAACTGTGTAATATTATATTGTGCAATATAAAGAAAATGTTTAAATTTTTAGGAGAACAGGAGAGGGTAAGGATGGGGACAGTGAGGAAAAGGGGAAAGCAAAAAAAAAACGTACGAAAAATGGAAACAAAGCTTCTGAAAATAGAGAGGGGAAGAAGGTTTGCAGGGAGGCTAGGGAAATAGGGACAAAAAGAATCAAAATATACCATGTACAGGTACAAATTCCCCATGGTGAATGTAATCATTGTGCATATCTAAAATGTACCAATAATTAATTGTATATAAAGAAAATGTATGCTGACAAAACAAAGGAAAAAAATGTCAAAAGTAGTAAAAATTTTACTCTACATAAAAATAAAAAAGATCAAGAATATAATATGGTGGTCCAGGAATATAGCTCAGTGGTGCAGACACCTGGATGGCAAGCACAAGGTCCTGAGTTCAATTCCTGGTACCCCCCCCCAAAAAAGCATATGATACTGTTAATAATGTACAATACATTCTTGACTAATCAGAGAAATTATGAAAATTAAATTCTTTCAACATTTAAATGTTCCTTCTAAGTAGAAAAAAGAAATATGGTATGACAGAGTCATAATATCTAGAAATAATGAGTGTTTGAAAAAGCAGTTATATTTGCTTTTAATTTGTAAGGAAAAAATAAATTGGGAAAATAATTTGCCTTCAGAGAATTTTACAAGTATTTTCAACACATGACATGCCATTATATGAATAATACTGAACATTTGTTTCAGCATCAACTAAAGTTATGACATAACCAAGTGATCAACTAAATCATTAATATCAATACTTACTGTGTTCATGCTATGCCAGTCACTAATTTTAGGGATGACACAGTGGAAGTCACAACATGCTTAATAATTTTAAAAACACAGAGTTTGTACTTAGAATATGTTAGTAGCCACAAGGTAGACAGTAGTAAGAAGCATAATGGAAGAAATTTTTAGGAAATATTTTAAAACAGAATGATATAAAAATGGTATTTTAAAAGAGTAGATTTTATTGAAACAAATGTATTTCTAGCAAAATTAACCTTTTTTAGACTTTTCTGGAGGATTATAATCTTCTTTTGCATGACACCATTAACACTTGGTAAAAACAGTGTAAACAAATGTGATGAAGCTACTTCAGGATTATCAGAATGAGGACCAGATGTGGAAGTTAATCCTCTGCCATTAATACAGCAACCTGGTCCAGTGGTTTAGAATTTTTCAATTCATCATTTTGTTCATTATTTACACATGTCCACTGGCAGCTTGCCAATCATAATGTATGCATAAAAACAAAAGCCATACAATTAGCAGTGGATGACCTGTTTTGGCTGAAAATCTCTCCTAAATATATTAGACATGCTTATTATGAAGCAACTATTTTTGATGTAATTCTTTCTGGAATGAATATATCTATCTTTATTGAACTTATTTGGCCATAGGTAAATACACGTTATGCGTTCTTCCTAAAATTATTAGATTGCTGTTTTACTGCTATCTGTAGATTCCTGTTCTACTGTTCATAGAATATTTGCTAATCCTACAGGACAAGCTATTTGCTACAGCCAAAAGTGTGGGCTTTTGGTAACTTTTGGTTTGCTATATTTTCCTGTTTTATGTGTTTTGAGTTGCGTATGTGCTATATTTCATAGTAGATTCTAGCACGGCAGCCAGATGTTCCTGACACATTTATTTCCATACCTTTATATAAATGAACTTGAAATGATTCTGGCAACTGCAGGGGTTGCATTAGTCACAATAAAAGGTACATATTTTTGTCTTGTCTACGCGGGGACCATCTATGTATAACTAGATGTTGAGCAACCAGTCATTTTTTATGTGTCTTGGAAATGATGTTATTTACATAGTACTGATTTGCTATGCCTGACCATCTGGTTATAGATGAAGTGTTTCGGTGACTCTGTTTTTATTCTGTTTGCCTTTGTTTTAAAGGATTTTCTAAATATTATTAGTACCAAATGTTCTGTGATGCTTATGCTAATACCATGGAAAAGTATTACATGCTTATTCCAGGTTATTGCATAATGCCTTTTAAAATTTACATGCCATCAGATTTTTACCAAGTTTGTATAGTGATAGAATCTTAAGTACAATAAAATCTTAAATACAATGCTATGGTGTTTTATAGATTTTGTATGACACACCTTATTTCCTAACAGCTGTGAGACACTGGATATACATGTCCTGTTCATTCTCTAGTTAAGATCCGGGCTGGTAGTTAAAAGCTCAGGAAAAACAGTCAAGAATGCTTTAGGGCAAGAAAAGTTATTAAATTTATAACCAGATGAGAGAAATTAGACAAGGTATAAATATGTTTGATGTTGACATTTTTATCTTCAGAGTAAGGATAATTGTAGTATCTCTATATAATTATAGAGGTTAACTGTAACTGGTGACAAGTATGTTAAATGCACCCTACTAAGGGTAGGCTTTATATGTAAATATGTGTGTGTGTGTGTGTGTGTGTATGTGTGTGTGTGTGTGTGTGTGTGAAAGGTATACAAATTTAAAGAAGTTGCTATTGTATCACTTCTTATATAAATATATATAAATTCTAAGTTTAATACTTACATAAACTCTCCATATATTTTCTTGCAAGGATTAATAAAAAAAATCACAGGAAGTTTGTAATATTATGTTCCAAAGTTTTAGAATACATGAAATATTTGACAAATTTACAAACCATTCTTATGAAAAATGAGTATTTACAACTCACAAAGTTTTTCTAAATATTAAAATATACTTTTAATATATTCATAAATTCTCAGGGAAGGTCCAAATACACAGACAATCTCATTCAAAGGAAATCTACAAATGAGAGACCATTATCCATACAGCCACAGGATATTTAGTTCAAACTCTTACACAATTTCTTGTGGAGTACGTGAACTTGTCATAAGAAAAATTTGTTGGGAGTGCCAAGGATTATGAATTTGGGTTTCTTGACATCTTAGCTAGTAGTTGTTTTGTAACAGTCTCTAATCTGTGTGTAAGAGGATCCCGCATGGCTTGAACATGAATCCCTGGGATAATGTGTAAACCTGCATAGTTTCCCATACATGTATTCACTCTGCATGTATCACACCCTCCCAGTTCCTGGGGTTTGAGTGGAAGACGAATAGTCACACAGAAACATTATAAAGTCCAACTGCGCAGTAGTCCTCAGACTTATGTCACCAAAATTCTTGGTTTTTAATTTCCTTCATCTGTAAAAAAATAAAAAAAGCCAGTAATAACACCTGCATCACTTAGCTATGCAGAGGATATCAAGTGGTTAAAGAGACATCTGAAATGAAGGAAGCGTGCAAACGCTATCATTATGTTTTTGCTCATCTTGTTGAATATCCTCTTATCAATAAACCGAAAAGATAGTTTTACTTATAAAAATTGCACATAATCTTGTCACTCTGTACTTTTATTACATTTTTTTACTCTCAGGAAATTTGCTCATTTAGTCAAGTCTTACTTTGCAATTAATTTTTAAAAACTTTTACAGTAAAATTGATCTCATTTTCTCTGTTAAAGGTAAAAAATCGTTTATTTATCAGTGATTAGTTTGTAGAGGAAATACCGACCATTTACTAATGAATACAGACCATTCTGGTACCATTTCAGATATTTCCACTTTCTCAAACTATGTATCACCTTTTCTGAAATACAGTGAATTTATATGTAGGAACATGAGCATTATTGTCCGCTTTCTGCCCACTACCATGCCACGTACTTATCTATGGTTTACAGCTAAAAGCTGTCCCCCTACCCCATCATTCTTTTCTCCCTGAAAACTTGTCAGTGTTGGACCTTTGCTGAACCACGTGGATTCTAAAATTTACTTCTCAACTCTCCACCCTAAATTCATTTAGGATATCTCTTTAGATTAGGTTCCAATAGAAGGTTAGTATGTTAACTCTTCCCTTTAATCACCAAAGAATTTTTCCAGTCAACCCAGCTCTATTTTTCCCAATAATATTTTATAATCTTTGTGGAATTTTTATATTTTGGTTAAATTTATTTCTACTCTGCTTCTGTGTTATTAATATAAATGGAATTAGTTCCTGTATTTTAAATTGTAAACATTACCATACAGTAATGCACCAAATATTAGTTGTTCTGACATCTAACAACTTTGTTTCTTTTAGTGCAGATAGTGAGACAATCATGCCTTTTGTAATGTGAGAAGAGTATGCTGTTTCCTTACAGTTATGACCTCTTTTCATTGATGAATTAACATACCCTATAATTCTAGTTCAAGAAAGTCAAAAGAACAAAGTTTAACAGATGGAGTGCATGCCCTTTGATTACATATCCTTGCATAATACAAATAAAAAAGTATGGTTGACACATGTGATGAAGGATTAAATACCAACATACTGGAACCTGATGGAATCTGCAAGACTGTTCTTGCTGTGGCTCTACTGGGGCCATTTGTAGCACACTTTGGATTTACCTTAAAATTGCTATTTCAAGTCAGAGTTGAATCAATACTTCTCTGCTGAGAATACTGAGGTTTGGAGTCACCCAAATGCTTCCTGTTACAATAACCAGGAGAAATTCTTATTCTTCCGGAGGCAAAGACTCATTTTTTTTTTCTTCCAACCTTCTACTCTAAATTTGTAAGTAGTACCATTTAACAGAAAGTTGGTGGTACTGGAATTCTGGGAAATATATTTTTTAGATTTGAAGCTACAGCACTAGAGACAGCGGTGTGCTGAATGACAACAGACAGACATCTTAAGGATGAATCTTCTCCAAAATAATGACATTCTCTTCTTTCCTTAATTTATTATGAACATGTTTAAATCATGGTATGATATTTAATTGTACACAATTAAATGTTTTATAAGTCCTTTGGCCTATTCATATGGCTTTCAGTGTGTATATATGATAATTCACTTGAGAAGGTCTTCTAAAGTAAACATATGAATCACATGCTGAAAAAGTAAAAGAGAGGTGGAGGAAAGGGAAAGAAGGAAGTAAAGTGAACTCTATGCACGTACCAATTTCCTACAATGAACATAATGAATGTACACTGTAAACACGTATTAATAAAAGGAAAAATATCAGAAAATAAATTTTATTCTCAATTTATCTGTTAAGATAACATAATACAGGAACCTACTCTGGTGTCGATGTCTGCCTTAATTCTTTAAATAAATTATCTTGGTAATCTTGTATAATTTTTACACAGGTTAGTGTTTTTATTGGTTGATGTTTTAATGGCTATTTTTCACAAATGATGGTGACTGGTATGTTCCTTTCATTGTACCACTCTCGGTTTCGCTGCAGGCTAGCCATTTAATAAGCTAGTACAATATGGTGGCGACCCTCCTCTCAGTGTTCTCTACTACAGTTTTATGACATAGGATTATATATTTATGAAGGAAAATCAGTGGTGTTTAAATTCTGTGATTTCTGGTTTGGGAAGCAGAGAGAAAGAACAACTAAGAAACATTTGACAAACTATTTCATTTTAAAACTGTATCATAGGTATATTGTAGGATGTGTGCACACAAACACATATATACACACATGCATACATGTTTATAAATACATTTTTTAAAAACTGTAATCCCAAAAGAGTGGGCTCATACAGAGATTTTAATAAATGACCAAAAGTCCTCCTTTCCTGGTGTTTCCCATTTTGACTATCCTGTAGCTTTTTATTCGCCCTTCTATAATATTTAGTTTTATTTTGATAACTTTATGGTAATTTTAGCAGAATGTTTAACTTATTATCAGTATTCCTTGTATATATATGTGTGTGTACATTTTAGAGGAATTTAACATCTCGAATTTTCTACTTAATGATGATATATCTGTAGCTCAGAATTTCAATATGTAGTGAAACAAGAGCTCCTAATAAAAATGATTCATGCAACTCAGAAATAATGGCTACAATATTTTAATCCTTCTAGTGTACCGTTTCCTACCATCTATTGTATTGGTTTTTATCTAATTAATTAAATTTTACTATACTCAGAAACTATGACTTCTATTATACAGACTTTAATAGCACTACGATAATTTAATATGTACACTTTGTGATCGTTACAATCATGCCACCCACTGGCTGTGTATTCGTGCATCTCTCTGTATACATACACACACAAAACGTGTTCAAAATACACAGTGAATAAATATTCACATTTTTAAAAGAAATACAGTGAGAGACATGTTGCCATTCATCTGTTTCAAAATATTCCCCTTCTCTTCATGTTCTGCACCAGTCCTGAATGTCCTCTCTTGGGTGGTAAAACATTTGGTGACTATTGCTGCCAAACATCACCCAACAGAAAAGCTATGCAGCCCAAAATGGCTCCCCAGCTGGTATACTCCTGCTTATTAGTTGCCTAGGTAGCAGTTCTTGGTCCAGTTCCTTCTACTTTTGGTTCTTATAAAGTCTGTTCCCTGTGATCTATATTGAATAAACCAAAGCCCAGTTGCCAACCACTTTGTCTCTGTACTTCCTGCTTGCTTATCCCATACAAGCTTAGGCCATCAGAGATCAGGGTCTGATACCCTGGGAATGATCTCCATCAGTGCCCATGGGTGAATAAGTTCATCTCAAAATCCTGGGTATCATTTCAGTGTTTCTGTTTGCAATTACAGCTGCCTCCAAAAATATTACAGGGCATATTCATCCACCTTGGTAAACACATGTGGCATTGTGCAACTTCTGGCTCTTTCCTGAGGTCACAACAGTCATGAAATGTAAGCATTTTGAATACAACCAGGACATCAAGGCAACGAGAACAGAGCAACCAAAGAAACCAGAGACACTGTCTCACAGGACGGAACTACAGGACTGCTGCAGAAAGCAGCCAGAGGGTAGGAAGAGTGTGTCTGAGATGAGGAGACATATTGTGAAGGAAATTAATTGCAAGATAAAGTGCATTTAAAGCAAAAAGGAGGCTTTGAAAGGGAATAAAATGCATCTTCTACTGTAACAATGTTTAATATCTAAATGCTCACCTTGTTTGGGGTTACATGTAATATATGGTTTGGAATCATAAACCCTGTTGTCAGCTTCTGCGGCCTGAGTTCTTCCTGCCTTCTAGTTTTGTGTTTGTGCATGTGTGTATGTGTTCTCTTTATTTATTTTGTGTTTTCTCCTACACACTTTGTTTTACATAATTTTTAACACAATTGTGCATTGCTAGTTATATGGATTTAGAACAAATATGATGGCAGGGTGTCAACTTCCTAGTTTTTTGTTGTACAGAAAAACTGTTGCATAATTTTTATAGTATCACTTTCAGCCACTATTTATTTTCTATTTGTATTTTCAGAGCTGGTCTGACTATACAGTATTGCCCACATGAGTTGTCAAATTAGACTCAAGAGAGCATCCTGCCTCAGCCTGTTGAGCTTTATTCTGCTATTTTTCTTACATTTTTAGATCATCCTTGGCAGACGTGCAGCTTCATCCAAAATTCAATGTGCTATATACACTGTAACTCTTTTCCATCGGTTTTGGAGAATGTCACCCATAAATTTGGATTTGAACAGTCTGAAATTAGGATTATTCTGATTTCTATGGTATGGCCACATTCCACTGACTTTCAGAAGTGTAGGGTTTTGGTTATCTGTATTATAATTTTCAACTAACAGCTTGGAAAATGTATAAATAAATGCATAAACTAGTTTTTCATTTATTATAGAATCCCAAAAGTATTAGTGAAAATATGCCAAGTACACCTGAATTTTAAAATGAAAAGAATACATACAACTTTCTACATCCCTTAATCACCAAATATAGTATCAGTACATTCTTTCTTACATGTGAAATGCTATTCTGTACATTATGACTTTTGTCATAATTCTTAGATTAAACATCACAGTTGGGCAAGGCAACATCATGCCATGTACAGGGACTCTGGGGTTGGTCCAAGGCTGTCACATAGCAGGGCTAAACTCACCTCACTGATTTAAAGGCACATGAATAATGTGGATTGAGACAGGTGTTCCTGAAAACAAACATGAAATGTGAACATATTTTTCTTGTTGCACAAAATGATTAGTAACACTAACTGCACAGAAAAGATCACGTTCATGTTTGAAGTTATGCTTTCTTTACCAAAGGAATTATCTCCTAATTTATAATATCAACTCATTTTATATACAATAAAATGCACACTATTATTGTATAAGCAAAGAAAAAGTTAAATGAAAAATATTAATGATGCAGATTTAAGCCTATTTTTATCTGGCTCTATAATTCAGCAACTCTTGTAATTAAATAAATAAATTATAATTCCAAAAAGTCCTTAGTGAATACTGATTTTTAATCAGTTTTTAAAAATTTAACTAGTAGTAAAAAGATGTTAGGATCATATACATCATTTAGTTACACGATAAGATTTAGTGCATTAACATAGAATCAGAAACTCTTCCTTTGCTTTACTTATATGTGTGTGACAAGTCATAAATTGTACCAAATTGGACTGAAAGACCTGTCAATATTTGTTTGTTCACCAAATTAACAAAAAGTGTGAACGTGGGTTCATTTCCCTTTCCTCATCTCTAAGATAAGGAACAAATACTAAAATATGAGACAGATCTTTCTTCTATTTATGTTCTATGTATATCTACAACAATCTAGAGCTTCTGGGGGAAAAATGTGGTTTCATACAGTGACACTTTGGTGATCTGTACTATCTTTGTCAAAGCCCAATTAACAGAGTATGGAGTGAAGAAATGAGAAGAGGATTGAAAACTTGAAATATTTATTTAATTACAAAGAAAACTGTAGGTGAAACAATTATTTCAGGAATCAGATTAAAGTACTACAGAAGTAAATGCTGACTGAAGATCATGTTGCAGGAGTAGGTGTTGATAAATTTCTTGCACAATCAACTGCACTGGAAAGGAGCAGCAAAGACTGTTATTTATCAAAGTCTGTCTGCTCCAGTGAGAATTACAAGCTAATTTAAGTGAGTCCAGAGAACCATTTTATAGAGAAAAGAATCTGATTTCACCAAAGTGGACTCAGTCTGTGGAGTGCTCAGCCTGCTGGGACCAGCGGCCCCAGCCATCAGTGTTGGTCAGAGAGCAGAGATTTTGCTTGTACGTCAAGGAGCTCCAGGCCCCTATGCCAGTCAGAGTGCAGAGAAACTCTGACAGCCAACTGCTGCCACAGAGAGACCAGGCAGTGACGGTTGCTCTGTACTTAAAACGCCCAAGAGCTGCAGGTAGACAGAATTCCTGCCTCTTCTAAATGGCATGTATCTGTTCACAGTTATCTGATTTAGCTGTTCTGACAGCCCACAGGAAACTGGTTACAGACACTGCAATGGAATGTGAAATAACAGAATTTTCATCTTTGAGTTTAAGAAAAGGAAGTAAGAGCTTAAAATTCCAACTGTCCCTGATAACCAGGAATTATGTGTCACATGTGAAATACTTTCATTTAGTTTTCCATAGCACCACGTATGTTCACAGAATTTCAGTAGAGCATGTTCAGGCGAGTAGTAAATAAATGGTGGTGGAAAAAAATTACTGGTACTGAAGAAGCAACTAAAACACAAGGACGTTGAACTCTGTAATGCAAAGTTTACAGACTTCATTTTGAAATTTGGTTTGATCAACTTTCTAGTGATTTGAACATATAGACACATTTTATAAGCTTTTGGTTCCCCACCTTCCACAGCTACAAGGCGTAGACTGTGTTCACATTTTGTGAAATTCAAATAGGACTTTTCTATTGTTTTGCCCAAGAGCTAATGCTTAGTAACGCCTCAGAACATATTGAATTTATTTTTATACATCACTAGCATCTATGCTGGTTATAAGATATCATCCAACGTCTCTGTATGAGTGTCCCAGACATGATACCATTGTCTTGCTTTGCAGCAGTGCCGTCTGCTGCCTGTAGGGCAATCACATCATCCTCTCTCATATGATCTCTAACGGAATGCATTTATGTCATTGCTTTGTCTGTTGAATAACTAAGCCACCCTATTTTACCTCGATGGATTTAAAATATCATTTCATAAGTTATAATTATCTCGTTATTGCAAATAGAAAACTTAATGTGAAACTTTGTAGCTTAAAGAATTGTAACTGGAAGGCAGTGAAGACACAAACAACTGGTTTTTGATAAAACAAAAATCTGCATGAAAAGACAAATGCAGATAAAGATAAGGTGCTGGAAATATTTATTTACGAATCAAACACAGAGTATCTCATGAGTATCTGGAACATGATACATTGAAAAGAAACTCATTTTACTGCAAATCAACTCTTTAGTCTCTTATACACCCTGTAAAATGCCATGGATTACTATCCACTTGTTTGAACCAAAACTTTGTGAAAGATATAGGATTACAGCCTATTTGAAGATGTATGTATATGAACCGTTATTTAACAGCTGTTTTGCTAATGTATATCAAGGGAATTAATTTCTATTTAAATAAACTAAAAATAATGATTAACAACAAAATTATTTTTTCCACAAGTCATTTATCCTCATCGCAAACACAAGTCCATATATAGTGCGCTTGAAAATTCTAAATAGCACTGTCTAAAACACAGTAAGGTGGTAAAGTTTATATGGAGTCAGTTGGAGATTGAAAGTGAACAACCAGGTGTTATTTATTCAGTCTGGAACACATCGCCCTAGTTCATTACATCATCATTTCCCTAGTTCTTTCTACTCTGTTCTAATGTTGTCCTCCTGTGTCACCCATGAAATAAATGAAACTTCTTCCCCATCAAGAAGGATAAACTTCCTTAATTTACTTGCATATATTACTTATTACTTTAACTTATTATTTATAGATATTATAACCCATTATTTTATGTATTATTGTATTATAAAATATAAGGTTTCCTCACTTATTTTCTATGTGATATTTAATAGTATAATATATGAAATCTGGCTCATCTAGTTTCACTTTCTCTACACCAGAATAAAGAATATCAGAATGAACATCCAAAATGCTAGAGATACTCTCTGCTTTACAGCTGTGACCCAGAAACTGGAAAAACCAGAGATATACTAAATTCTTAAAAATTATTACTGAGTGAGAGACAATGGTGTGTAGGCATAAAAAACAAGAAGAAGCTGAAGTGGTAGAAATACAGAATATAACACCTACTTGCGATGTCATAGCAAGACCAGATCATTGGAGAATTTGGAAATTCTTTGGGAAATTAAAAGCAGCCTGGTGCCTGGAACGCACTGAAAGCAACAGCTCCGTGGGAAGCCTGCATGCTGCGCTGCTGTCCTGGCACACACCGCTCAAGGAATGAAGTGAGGGTTTCGTTCATAGCTTCAGGTGACTTACTGCGGTGAGCTAGTCCCAGGCATAAATGTCATTAGGGCTCAGCAGACTAGTGTTACTCATCTCATGGTGGTGGGGAAGCAGGTCAGGGAAACTCCCCAAACAGACGGGCAGGCCCAGCTCGAGCACCTATGGTCATGACTCTATTACCCACCCAGACCCAGAAATGTACTTTACTGTCTCCTGGGCAGTTTACAATCCAGGCAAAATGATGGTCCAGTTTAATTATTAATGTTGTTAATACACAAAGTGCAAATTATTTCAGCTTTTCTAGGAAACTTTGACATTTACATCAAGCACATTTGAAATCCATTGGACTAAATGTTTGAAGAGTATAACACAACCCCACTTACTTAACTTACACTTTTATGCTTACTTCAGGTTGGTAGAGTGCTAGGTTGATTATAGTTCAGAGCTAGTAAGAATAAGACTAGAAGTGTGTATTAACAAGTCTACATTTATTTTATTTCTCCTGGTTAATGAAAGAGTGAAAGCTAGATCATGCAGCAAATGAATTCCTAAGTTCATAGAAAACTACAAAAAGTTCGACAAGGTAGCCCACCAGCATTTCCACCAGCACTATGAGAGGTGTACTTTTTCTACATGCTAAGGAATATTTGCTCACTTTACAAATTCTACACTTGGCATTCAATATATATTTTCTTATAAATAATGGTGTTGATCATCTTTCATCTGTTTATTGGCTAATTCACATATATTTTCAGATGTGTTTATATGTATTTTGCAGTTTCTAAATAGAAATGTGTGTTACTATTGCACTTTAAAGGTGTATCTTATTTCCTAGATATAAAATCATTTTCATATACTTTGTTGCCAATATTTGTGACCTGGTTGGTGTTGCTTTATCATTTGTTAATGATTTTCTGGAGCATTTAAAAACGTTGATAAATTTTAAAATGTCATTTTCAAGTAACTTAACCTTTTAATTTCCTAAGATGAATATGCTGAATTGAACATGTTATTTATACTACTTTTGCTTACTTGCCTAAATATTGTGATTTTCATATTATGTTTACAGATTTTAAATTAAATTATTTGGTGATAAAGAAATAGAACTTCTGATTTCAATCCATTCACATTTATTTGAATTGATTTTGTGCTCTTACATTGTCCATGTTAGTGAATAGTTCATGCACAGTTCATAAAAATGTTATCTAACTTTTTTATTGTAAACTTTTGAAATATTAATTACATCAAATTGCTTGAGTGTTGTTAAGCATTTCTGTATGCTTTGTGAATCTTACGATTTTTAATCCTACTAATAGTAGGAACCTTCATAACAGAAGGTTGTCAAAATATCAAATTATGATTGTGGACTTATTGTGGTAGACTAATGAATGGTCAGCTTGAGGGAGAACTCCCAGGGTAATTGAGCAAGTGAGATTCCAGGTGTGGAAGACTATCTGAGGATTGTTTCCAATGGCATAAAAGGAGAAAGAGGGGGTGGGGAGAGGAACTGCATGCCACTGACTTCCCAGGAGAACATTTGCTGTGGCTGGTTTTGCTGATAAGTCTCAGAGGAGTTTGGGTCCTTGCTGTCCCAGGCTTGGCTGCTGTTCTCTAGGCGGAACTCTGGTCTTTGCTGTGAGTGTCTTCTCCTGACTCCACTGCACAACCCTCAGCTTTCTCGCAAAGAGCTTGCACCTGGCTGGAACAAACATTCTAACTTCCACCACTGACCTTTGCACCTTTCTAGGGCAGATCCCAGGTACAGGCCTGCATGAGCTATTGCTGTGGGCTCTAGGCCTCCCACTGGACTCGGCAGGACATTGCCCTGGGATCCAGACCCTCGGCTGGATTCTTCACATCTTGAGCATGTAGACAAATCCCTTGCACTCTTGTGCATATGATTCTAGTAAGCACTGACCAATACACTTATCCATTTCCCCTTTGAGATTTCTCAGTTTTGTTTCATGCATTTTTAAAATGTGGCCCTGGTAATTAAAGACAGGGCCATTGCATGAGTTACATCCCCATACATTTATTTATTTATTTATTTATTTATTTTGAGATAGGTTTTCACTACATCTCTAAATTGCCCATGGTGGGCTCAAATTTGGTATCTACCTGACTCAGCCTCCCACATTTCTGTGATCACAGGTGTACATTTATTGGATTTACAGCCTCCATAAATATATCCAGATGTGTTTATAAGAAGAAAACTTTGGACAATGTGAGGCACACAATGAAGATTATTATTATTATTATTATGGCCAATCAGTGTGGACTACAGTTGCATTTCCACCAATCAAGGGAAACCTATGGCAGACAACAGCCAGAGAACAGAATGGACAAGGAAATTTCTTCTAGAGAGAGCCTGTGTGATGCTTTGATGTTACACATCTACCACACAGGAACACGGAGATTTGTGATGTCAGAAGCAAACAAATAATGTAAATTCTACTGCAGGAATTGGGTCACTACTTGTACAATTATCTAAAATGTGGAAGTGTTTTGGAATTGAGTTATGATGGGTAAACTTTGAGACTTAGTATAGACAAATCCTATATTTTGCTGTAGACATAAATGGCAGAAACATCAATGTTAAATGTAATTCTGAGGAAAGTATGAGAAGTACAGAGGCAAACTAACTAGAGAGATTCTTAGAAACCACACGAATCCTCACAAACAGAATGCTGCTGGAAATATGAATATTACAGTTACTTCAGATCAGGCTTAACGTGAGAATGAGAAAATAGTTACTGCACACTAAAGAAAAAAATGATATTGTTATAAAACAGCAGAAATCTTGAGTGAATTTTGTGCCATGATTAGATGAAAAGTAAAATTTCTAGACGTTAAACACGGTTACTTAACTGGGATTCCAAGCAGAGGGCAGAAAGCATGGCCTGATATGTCTGTGCGATGCAGGAATTGATGTCAGAGAAAACAGAGAAATTGAGAAAAGAAGTTTAAAACAAAAAGCAACCAGATGTGCTTGCTTCGGGTGCACATGTACAAAAAGCAACCAGAGTTGTCAGCCTATAATACAAAGACCAGAAGTAGGGGGAAGGGAAAGAAAGATTTCAAGGGCAGAGCCATCAGTGCAGATATGACAGGGAACAAAACCACAAATGTGGGCGAACACAGCCCAGCTGCCACCCTGGGCAGAGAAGCACAGTACTGATGAGTGGCTGTGCAGTGGCAGAAAAATTGTAATGACACCCAACATTGGGAGACAGATTTATGTGCATCAACAGCACAGATTGGGGTCATTTTCAAAATATCAGGCCCTCATCTCTGGTGTTCCAGGGCTGATATGGGATATGCAAGCAGGACGTACAGAAGCAGAATGGCTTGTCAATAGGGATTGGTTTATACAGTGTGCATCATAGTGACCAGGTATGCATCGTAGTGATCAGCCATTTCTAAGATACAGAAGCAACTGAAACTGGAACAGGAACTATACATATTACAAACATCAAATGAATCATTATTATTATTATTATTTTGTACTTTGCAGCTTTAGACTTTTCATTTGGTTGTTTTCTACAGGTTTCATTTTCCACTGAAATCTCCTATTTTTAGTGAACCATAATTAATCTTTGTCTCTTTTAAAACAGTGTTTTTTACATTTCTTTGAGTTATGTGCTAACTGGTTTGAATGTAGTGTTGATCAACCAACACGTGATTCCACTCATAGCTCCAATTTAAATTTTTTCTACTTCTTGTAAGGACTTAAATTTCGTTTTAAAAATTGAATATCTTAGCTACTCTTTTTAGTTACTGGATTGTGCTCCTCTTCTGAGGGTCATCATTGCCTTTAAATTTTTTATTTACTTTTTAAATTAATTTGCCCATGTATGTATTCCTTTATTCTAATAACACCTGTATTCAGTCCGTAAAATTGTTTCCCTTGTAGTATATTGCTGTATCAATTATGATTTTCCTTACTGCTTTTCATTTAATACCTTCTTAAAAATCCTGGCATCCTTGGTGTCATTGCTGTAACTACAAAAGCTAGTTGCGAACCCAAGATTGGGAAGACATGGTGCATAGAATCACCAAATTCAAAAGGGTTCTAAACTTCTGCCAATAAAACTGAGTAGAGACTCTAAACTTCAGCCTATTTTCTCCTGTTGCTCGGCAATCCCTTTTCCTGGGACTATCTTCAATCTCTCCTGCTCTTGTATGTAATTTTCCAGACAGCAAGGCGTATGCAAAGAGCTATGAAACTTTCTAGGTTCTTCTAATTTCAAGGATTCCTAATAATTGTGTGGTAATTTACCAGTGATTCAACTCAGGCTTGTAGACTCAGGATTTTGCTCACCATTTCCCTCAGCGTTTGCTACTTTTACTGAAAGTACATCCAAGTGTGGGTGTTGTCTTTCTGCTCCATTTCAAGTCTGTGCTGCTGGCAGCAAAGATGCTGTTATTTTCCCTTTCTTTGCTGTTCTCACTGTGGTAATTGCATGAGGTTGGTTGGGCAGAGGCTGAGGTTAAGGTAAGGGTAAAAATGAATGGCTCGGGCTGGGCATATAGCTCAGTGAAATAAGCGCTTGCCTAGCAAGAGCAATGTCCTGAGTTCGATCCCCAGTACCGCAAAAAAAAAAAAAAAAAAAAAAAAAAAGAATGGCTCCAGGTGAGAGGACTGCACACTCCCACTGCTCTCATTCATAATATAGCATATGTTCTTGAATAAACACTGTAGTGTAGGTTGTCTTTGCTCATTATCCAGAGACAATAAATAATAGAAGTTTGGCGGTGGCAACATTTTCAGTTTGTAGTCTCTATTCTTGTGTTGCAAAGAGACTGTTTTCTAATTTCTTTCCTTCATAGTAGCTGTAAATCAGTCCGTTTGGTGTAGTTGTGCTACCTTAAAATCCCCTTTTCATTGTTATACTTTATGTTGATGCTCTTTAGTTAAGCCAGTAATTTTTAATTATAAGGTATTAAGCTGTTGAATTCACCTTTTAATTCTAGTTTCTTTCTCTAGGTTTCTGGATTCGGTACATGCACTATCCCTGGACCACACACAGGATAAACTCAATAAATAATGTTTTAATGAGTAACAATCACAAGTATCTGTCTCATTGTTACTGGTAGAAGGAAACATATATTGATGTTCATATTAAGAATGCCACTTTTTCTTTTCAGTTTACTTATATGTGTTTTCTTAGTCATTAAATGTATGCTAAATTTTGTTAAATGTTTTCACTTGAACTGTTAACCATTTTTATTCTACTAAGGAGTCAATTTATGTATTTGATTTTATTAAAAGAATACCAGGTTAATCAACTCTAACATGTTGATAAAATATTGGATATCTATAATTTAATGAAATTTATTTTTAATTATTTTTATAAATATAAGATTCTGTGTTTGCAGGAGGGATAATCATCATTTCATTAAATATTCTTGTAAGATTATTGTTATCAAGATTATATAGATCTTATCAAATACTTGAAAACCATAAATACATAGAAGAATTTTAAAAATTCCTACAATTTATTTGTTAAATAATTTGATGAATTCTACCAACAAAATTAACTGTGCCTAGATTTCCTTTCGAGAAAGAGTGCAATGAAGTTTACTTTATTTATTGCATATAGTACTATAAGGAATTTATATTCATAACTCTATCAATTTTGATGATTGTATTTTTTCATAATTATTATGTTTATTCTAGATTTTTATACCATTATTTGCAATATTTCTGTCATCTGATTAATATATTAATTTCTCTTTTTTTTTTTTTTTTTTTTTTGCGGTACTGGGGATCGAACTCAGGACCCTGCGCTTGCTAGGCAAGCGCTTATTCCACTGAGCTATATCCCCAGCCCCCCTGATTAATATATTAAGCATAGTAAGAAACTAGAAACATTTTTTTCAGGTATTGACAAATGAATATGGAATTTTTAAAACTATAAAATTTATTTCAGATATGTTACAGTTGATACATTGTGTCAACTTGGGGAGTCTAGAGCTTTGGCTAAGTAACTCAGCAGTTGTAAAAAGGACATGCCCTTACCCTACTGGGATATTGTTTATTGTGTTAATTTGGGAAGTTTAAAAGTTTAACTATGTGACTCAGAAGGGAGCTGGGGTGCTTATTTGTATCCATCCTGAACCTGTGGAAAAGGAAGGCATGGAGATTCTGTGAGTGCTACACGCCCCCTGGGTGGGGTTAGGCTGTTTAAGATGTAAGGGAAGAGAAGAGGCTGCTTGCAGCTATTCCTCCCTTTTGCTGGGTATTTTGCTGTGCTCTGCTGCCCTGAACAGTTTGCCCTCTGCCATGTGCCACTCTGCCTCAGAACCAGCCAAGTATGGACTGAAACCTCCACAAACTGTAAGCTAAATAAACCTTTCCTTCCTTCATTTTGGGTGTTGGGTATTTTGTCTCAGCAACGAGAAAAAAGTAACCAAGACAAGATATGACAGTTTCTTAAGAAATTGACTAAAAGTAAAAATTTCTATTAATGATTGTTTTCTACTTTGACTCCTATAGATATTTATAAATATTACTTTGGTTAATTTTCTGTGTAATATTTTAAATATATTGATCTAAAATATAATTGTGATGTTTTGCTAATAGCATCGTAAACCAAAATTTATATGGAATGTGGAATTCTTCCTTTATATATATGTGTGTGTGTGTGTGTATATATATATACTTATACATATAAACATTTTCATTCCTTTTTAAAAAGATAAAGATATGCTATTCTTTATTCTTGATTTCCTGATTTCTTAGTGTTCTGTAAGGAAGATCATTTAATTAAAATCTACTTTTCTGTTCCTTGGAATCAACTGTTATTTTGAAATACAGGTAAAAAATTGAAAATATGATTACATTTAGAATTTAATCACTTAGGAGTCATTAAAATAGTGACTTTAAATCATTGTGTTGTGATACGTAGTTGTAAAGGAATTATTTGTTGAAGTATTTTATAAACAGTATCTATTCCCAGCTCACAAGAGTTTCCTGAAATCACATGATGTTAAGGCTTAGATTTTGTTTTCTATAACAATACATGAGTCCCAGGCAGATTCTAACAGAATAGAGAAACTATTAATAAAGACATACTTCTAAAACCTTTGAGATTACCCAGCTCAGCAGCCCCATGTACTGTGTACTTCATAACTAACAGAGGCCGAAAGAGCAGCTGGAGATGATGACGTGCAGGTGGAATAGGATCTCGCCCTTCATACGTGGTTTTTCTCTTACTCATCAGCTTCAAGAGACAAGCAGTTAATATTTTACATGATTTCAGCAAAGTCGAAAGATAGTATGAAAGATGTAGGAACTTCCTGAGTTACAGATAGCTGAAACTATAATTGTGCAGGACTTAAACACAAAACTTAAACACTTTATACTTTATCTTTGGGGCTGGGGATATAGCTCAGTGGAATAAGCGCCTGCCTAGCAAGGGCAGGGTCCTGAGTTCGATCCCCAGTACCACCAAAAAAATAAATAAATAAGTAAAAATATACTTTATCTTCTTTTCAATGAATAGCGAGATTCAGTTGTATTAATCAGTTATTTGATATTTCAATACATTAACATATAAGCAGTGCACTCATGCAATATCAAGAACTGTATTATTTCATATAAAATAACACAGCTGTCAAAATTGTCACTGCATTGTTTTCTTATGACTTTCTGTATGATTTATGTATGTACAGGTATTTAAATTAGAAACTTTTGGACATATTTTTTTACATATAATTTTTTATTTTTCAGTTTGTTTCTCTGAGAAGAGACATTCTGCAGTCTTTTCTGCCTCCCTTTCTAGTGGCCATAAATCCATTTGCCTCAATGGGATAAACAAAAGCTAACACTCATCACTTTAAGGTGTCACATCATATTAGCTGTCATGTACTTCAAGTTACCAAATATGTAACTTTTTACCATGAACTTGGTATATCTTGCTGTGTACTAAGAGAAATGATTCCTTTTCTAAAGCAAAAAGATATTTCCAACTACAAACTTTAATGGAAAAAGGCTTCATCATTACCTGAAACTGTCCTAACCCTTATAACATTGGCATTAAGTTTTTTTAATGTTAATATTTATAACATAGTTAGCATTGGACAAGTAACTAAAGACAAGTGTTATGTTTGCTACAGTTTCTATTACCACTTGTACTATGTTATTTGGCTTTGTCCTTAGTTGCATTTGCACGTATATCTCATAAAGTTATTTGTCATGTATACAGGCCACATTTATTAATGCTGCCACCCATAATTAGTTGTCATTGCCCCTTTTTCTCTACTCATCCGACATGGTCATAGAATATTTTATGACAATTATGGAAACCATATAAAATCCAACCAAACAAGTAATAAGAAAAATCAATCACCAGTGTAGGCAGATAAATAACCTTCAAAGAATCACTGATGAGAAACATTAGTGTAAAGGGTAACAAATTTGACCATATGTCCTAAGTAACGATGCGATAACAAGCTCCATTTTCACTAGAATTCCTTTTTTAATGGTAAAGTTGCAGATTCCTAGGCTTTTCCTGAGATCCATAAAATGCATACTTTCCAAGTATAGAGCAAGTTAGAATTCTGTTGATGTGAATACAGGGAAAATCTACTAAACAAATTGGATAGACTCCAAATGGGAGCCTGAGAAACCCCATTTCAGATATTCACTTATTTTAATGAAGTCACTTTTCCAGCAAACATTTTTTTCTAATGCTGTCCACTGGAACCAGGACTGATAGATTTAGAGTCCTAATTTTTAAAATGGAAAAGTAATTTTAGAAAATGGCCCTCACAGAGTGATAAGGCTGTCTTGGATGTAACGTCATGTGTGATGTTTGCCTGAAGTTACTGTACTATTAAAACATGGAGTTTCAAATTTGGGAAACTTACATTAACAGAAAATGGATGCAAAACAGATTTAATCTTCCATATAATTTTGCTTTGATGAAGAAATGAAACATTTCTATTATATTCTGATAAAACACAGACTTTCCAAGACAGCCGACTATTATATTTTATGCAGAAATGAAAAATTATTGTATTCCAGACATAAAAATGGAACTGCTTGTGAAGCAAGTGTAAACTACTGTGAGTCTAAATCATAAGAACTGTATTTTTATACCTATGCAGAGACGTCCTCAATAACATAGTGTGAAAGGGAGACAAGAAGTAAAAAGAGGCTCTTTGCAAATAGCAGGAAACTGCATTACTGTATGTTGTTCCAGAACCCATAAATGTGAACTCATCTTTCCTGGGTTACCCTAAATCAGTTGTGCATAAAATTAGAATCCCTAGTGTTTTCTATATGTATGCAATAAATTACCTCACCAGGTACTGACTTGAAACAATAATAGGCACGTCGCAATTTCTGAGGGTAAGTAATTTACAATACCTCAGATGAGCAGCACTTCCTTGGATTTCTTATGTAATAATAACTCAAAACACAGTTATCTAAGATCTGAGTGAGTGGGAAAATTTTCTCCTAATATAGCTTATGCAAGGTATAAGGTGTACAGGCAAAGTGCGCTGGTTACTGACCAAAACCCTTAGTTTTACACCATGTAGATGTCTCTATAGGACTTTGACATGGTAGTGGCTTCTCCTAGAGCAAACAACTAAAAAGACAATAAAATTGAAGCATGATGTCTTATGATGTATCAGTGAAGGTCGTGCATATTCATCCTGGGTTACACTCAACTGCAATGTAAGTACTGAGCAGTAAAAATTGCAAAAGTATTTATTATCCAGCACATGTTAATAGATAATGTACAGTTATCCATGTGATGTAGGAATTTTAAATGTGCTGACTTCACTTGTGGAAATGTTAACACTAATGTGAGGGGTTGAGTAGATATGATTTAAAATGTGCTCAATAACGTGTAGTGACACCAATCCCTAGTTACACTGGAGGCTGAGTGTTATGGTTGATACACTGTGTCAACTTGGGGAGTCTATAGAGGTTTGACTGAGTGATTCAGTAGGAAGCCAGGGTACTTACTTTGTATCCATTCTGAGCCTGTGTAAGAGGAAGGCATGGAGATTGTGTGAGAGCTACACGCCCCCTGGGTGGGGGTAGCCTGTTTACAATGTAAGGGAAGGAGAGAGGCTGGGAGGTGGCTTCCTCCAAAGCAAATAACTCAAAAAACAATAAAGTCAAGGCTACAATGTCCTACTATGTATCAGTGAAGGTCATACATAGTCATCCCAAGTTATACAAGACTGCAATGTAAACACAATGGTCAGGAATCAATAGTGCTTCCTCAGGCACTGAGCAGCATAGATTGCAAAAGTATTTATTGTCCTGTGCATGTTAATAGCTAATGCAGGGCTGGGGATATAGCTCAGTGGAATAAGCGCTTGCCTAGCAAGCGCAGGGTCCTGAGTTCGATCCCCAGTACTGCAAAAAAAAAAAAAAATAGCTAATGCATAGTTAGCCCCTCAGACATTCTGGATGTGACTTGGACTCCATGCAGCACTCTTTTATAGGTCCTGTGACACACTCCTCACTGGACTAGACATGGGGACTAGAAAGCCACGCCAACTCCTTAGAGAGATGAGCTTTATTTAAAGATTCCTCACAGTGTGAAGACACTTTCCAACTTCCATTCACAGTGTCCTCTCCACTTTCATCTAGATTTTTACAATTTTAACCTGTTTTAGTATATATGAACAACCAGTTATTATAATGTGTATTTGATCTTAATCATATAAGACCTTAATTTTGGAGCCCAAATCAAAATATGTGTGTTAAAAATTTTACCCTCACTCACTTGGGTAATGTATAACCAGATACTGCTTTGTCGTTACCCTGTAGAAACTATTCCAAAAGCCTCTTCTTCCTTGCATTTTTGAAGTTGCAATGATCTTGGTTTAATAGATGATTTTCATTTTTGTACAGAAAATAATGTTTGATTATGTCATTTATTTTTGTTTCTTACTGTTTTATTCCCATACCTTTTTCACTAACGTTGTGCTCATTAACTTTCTTTGTGAAGAAATGCCCATGATAAACAACTAATAAGAAAGGTTTATTTTGAATCATGGATCGAGAATTTCAATCAGCGCTCAGCTGGCCATGACGATGAGAGACAGAATCATAGCTGGCACCTGGATGGAGGAAACTGCTCACCTCTTAGCAGCCAAGCGGTACAGAAAAGGATGGAACCTTTGTCTCTGTATCTCCTTGAAAGGTATGACTCCATGAGACTATCTTCTTTTTCCTAAACTTCATATATTAAAAGTTCTGCTGGCTGTCTACAGTGCCTCAGGCAGAAAAGCAAGCCTTTCACACACTGCCTTTAGAGGACAGTCAAGGTCTAACTGATGTGCATTCTCTCCATTAGGCAATGTGTGATTCACAGTATGACCATATGACCGGGAAAGATACATGAAACAAAGACAATTCAAGAAAATGACAGAGGTGTTCTACATTAAGTAATTGTAAACACCATGTGTCAATCCACATTATAGGCTTATCTTTTCCTATTGATTATATTTAAGGTTACCCTCATTTTGTACCTACTTGGCATGTTCTATTATTTTTCTCAAATTCTTGCATAAATCTCACCATGTAGGTGAATCCTGATTTTAAAAGCTAATGTAATGTTGTATATTTTCCCATTTGGGACTACCAATTATTCAATATACTACATGCATCCAGAATCATTTAACAACTTTTTCCTCTAGGCAGTTTATTTCTTTATTAATTGTTAGTGATGTTTCATTGAGATAATAAATATCCAGATAGATAAAGTCCAGGTCTAATATAAACAAAGAACACTGACATTCAATCTACACCACACTGTCTGGGAAGTCAGCTTCTAATTTTCAAAAAAAATTAGGAAACCAGCCTATGATAAGCAAGACCTATAGGAAGTCAGGCTGTTATTTCTGATAACCATTTATGAAATCTGACAGTGACTCTGTTATAACAATAGCCCTGAATGGTGAAAATTTATTAAGTGACAACGTGCATAATGTTTGTCTGTAATTCCAATTTAGGATCAGTGAGAATATGTAGCACTCACTCACCATAGGGGTCGGTTCCTGTCTAGTAACATTTCCTGTCTACTACCCTACATACACTACCATGTTAAGATGATCTGAAAGTTCTCCTTTCTTCAACTGAAAAGCTATTCCATGCTTCTGCCTTCTATTCAATCTTGAACAAAATGAATTTGATAGCATTTGATCTCTTGTTAGAGCAACCTCTAAATATATAATTTATGAAAGTCTCATTTGGTTTTTCTTTGTACACAAAATATCTTTACCGAAAATCTCCCCACTTTATCAATTTGATTGCTATTTTTATGTGTTGAATTGGCTGGATTATCCAAATATTAATTGGTTCAGACACTATTCTGTAAAAGACATGTTTGGATGACTTTTAACCTTCAAAATAGTAGACTCTGAATATAAAGAATGTTGTCATCCAAAATTGGCCATCCATGTCATTAATCTTATCTGTATTTCTCTTACCCATTAAAGATTACATTGTATGATGGGAATACCTTGATGAAAACATAGTGACCTACCCTGAGGAATAAAAAAGTCAGTAGATACGATTCAGGTCTTCCCAGGGTCTTCAGTCTGCTGGAATTCTCTGCAGATATGGAGTAAGAGATAGTTACCATAAGCAAGTGAATGAATTTATTAATCTCTCTCTGTTGTACATCTGTTTGTGTCTCTCTCTGTGAACCTCTCTCTGTATTTCTCCATCTTTTTCTCTCTACCTCTTCCCCCTCTTACGCACACGCACACGCACACACACACACACACGCACACATGCACACACACATGTGCAGAAAGAGAGAGAGAGAAAGAGAGAGAGAGAGAGAGAGAGAGAGAGAGAGAGAGAGAACCTATTGGTTCTATCAGAAAATCCATGATTAACACACTAAACACTGAAACAACTAAACCACATCCACATTTAGCCACGTTGGAACGTATGTTAAATGAAGGGATGATTTGGTTCAGTTTTTTCACTGATTGTTTTATTCTAT
Source organism: Dinomys branickii (assembly GCA_004027595.1). Classification (NCBI taxonomy): domain Eukaryota; kingdom Metazoa; phylum Chordata; class Mammalia; order Rodentia; family Dinomyidae; genus Dinomys; species Dinomys branickii. The sequence continues at coordinate 98,713 of PVLD010005246.1, forward strand.
TTCCAAGTGCCAGGGACTATTTTATTACCAATAGAGGCTGCAAAGTTAATATTAGGATAGTAACATTCGTTATCTAGTAAGTGTCTCTTTTCTGGTTGATAGCTTCTTCTTGCTGTGTTCTCAGGTTGAAAAGCAAACAAAACAAACATGCTCGGGCTTCTTTTATAGAGATGCTTATTTAAGATGGCTTTGCTCTCTTGATGTAATCACCTCCTTAAGACCCACTTCTTAATATTATCTCCTAATTGGGGTAGGAATTCAGCATAAGACATTGGAGGGAGCACCTGTATTCAGATTGTAATGCTGATGGATACCAAGGGCCAAGATCAGGTCTATCACAGAAAAGCTAAACAGCATATAGTAGTTGGCTATATGAATAATAATCTTTCCAGAACATAGTTTGATATTTTAGTTTTATACCTGAGAAATTGAAAGACAAAAATATACTGTATAATCTTCAAATTCCTTTTGAAAGTCAGGATCTCATGAGCCCCAGAAATAATCAAATTGGGCTTACTGAATATTGCCTATGTTTACCACTGCTATCTATTAAACTAGAAATAAAATAAAAAAGGAAAACATCATACCTCTTCATAATTAATACTTATTATTAATTTCATGAACACATTTCTTCTCAATTTATATTTCATGGCATCCAGGTGCTCAGTGCAGTTTCAAGCACACTTTCCCTTCTGCTAAATTATATAGTACATCATCGCTTGATACTGGCCTCTTCATTTCTCATGCTGATTTCCTTAAGTGCTCCACTCTGCGATGGCTCAGGCATGGCCATATGCTTTTCTTTTCCCCTTTCACATATTTGAATATGAAGCCAGTGTGGTACTTCCAAGACTTTTTTATCATATTCATTTATGAACCCTGGGTTACACAAAATTGTTCTTTCAGATCAAGAACAGAGTAAAAAAACATTTCTCAGAAAACCAACGCGGAGAAATCCCCTTTTTTCTTTTATCACTCCTGCTAAGATTCATTTGAAACAAGATCTCCCTGAAAAGATAAAAGTATGACAACTTTTGAATAAAAAAAGTCCTTGAAAGTGAAAAAATAGTTCAAAAGTGTGTTTCAAACCCTAAGAATGTTGACACATTGAAATCTGTGTATTTCCTTTTCCTTCCTTTGCTTTACTTTGTTTCTCTGCTTCTATTTGCCTCTAGATAGACGATTTGTATCTGAAGATATAAGACGGATGGTTCAGTAAAACTCAGAAATATGTATCGCTTAATGGCATATTGCTATGTACTACTTGTTTTCATTTCATCTTCAAAACTATTAACAAAAACGGTTTATTTCATTGTCATAATTAAACCCTTAGGCCAGCGGTGGTGAACCAGTGGAATATGAATTGTTTTTCTTATAAGACAAGACATGTTAGTGTATAAGCTGGTTTTTTCTAAATTAAAATCTCACTGTTCACATTTAGTTGTAGTGCTGGCACTTTGCAATAAAAGAGTAGGCTTTGGGCTGCAGTTGGCACTGGTCTCTGGAAGGGTAGCAATCACCGCTTTAGGCAGTCTTGAAATACTGTCCGCACCAGTATTTCTCCAACGCTGCTAAAACCTTGTACTGTTCTCTGAGCTGGGTCGCCATTGCCTTCAACTCTTTGCTTTAATATTTCAGTCTCCCAAATACTTCACTGTAGATTTTTAAGGTAATATAATGTTTGCTGTACATGTTTGTTACATAATTTTCAAATACACATTTAATAATAATCCCAGTTAGTGTAAGGTGTAGTGATTTGAAGTTTGGGAAGAAAGCATAAAGGAATTACTGCATTTAATTCTCCAGTTTTCTACAAAGTATGACTTTTTGTTATTCAATTTTAAATTATAATACTAAGTGAAAATATTAAAGAAAGCTTTGGAATAATTGATCAGAATGCATAAGCAACGTTACTTTGTGCTCTTGGACATCAAAGATATAAGAATGGTTCCAAAGTGATGAAAGAAGAGTGAGAGAAAAACCGTTTGAGTCAACAAGTTTATGCTTTCTCAGGAGATGTATTTTTCTAAGTAGTGGAAGTTTGAAAAAATATTGGTAGCAGCCCTTACACATGTTAGCTGTACCACAATATTTAAAAATGGAGTAGAAATGAGGTTTTTAAAAATAATTTTAAAAGCATATTATTGGCCACAAAATGTAATTTGAATAATGAACTCATCACTTTTAATGAAGCACATAGGTAGATTTCAAATGTTTTACAAATGAAATAACTTTGAATATAGGTTAGATCATAAAGTGTACAATATTTTAACTGAAATTTTCAGTCAACAAGGCCTATTCCTGGTGCATATTTGGTAAGTAATTATTTTCCCCAGACTATATAAAAATATTTCCAAAATATAAGTTGTATTTTATTTTGTCATTACCCAGAGTATTTGTGTAGGTGATATCCCTACTAGCTAAATTTCTATATTATATTCACAAAGTGTGAGGAACTGATGCTACCATTAAACCACGAAATGTTTTGAATTTCTTGGCTATTCTTTGAGTCATGATCAAGCTTTATATTTTCCTTATTCAGCATGAGACAAAAAAGGTGCTGATGTCTATAAGGTCATCTCAAACCATCACCACATTTGAAACCTAAATTTTCTTAATCATCAATTCACCATGAATGTTTTAAAAGGAGTATATCTATTAAATTACCATGAAAAATAAATAAATAAATAAATAAATTACCATGAAAGTACTGGGAACCTTATAATCAAAATTTATTATTGGTAAGGTTGACATGGACTACACTTAATTTTCAATAGTTTTTGCACAGTTGTGCAACATATTGTTTTGTTTAGCCAGCTCAGGAAAACGATTTTAATTACTACTTTCCTTTTAGATGTGGTCTTGGAATTATGATGACTCCATCTTATATATGTCACTGCCAGTTTAGCAACCATGAGTGGAATTTCACATACTAAAAGTATCTAAGTAGCAAATATGCACATTTCAATTTTATGTCTCCTGATTTTCTTGGGTTCTTTTTAAAACGGGTCCTCATGAGTTCTATGATGGAGGTGGGGAAAATAAACCTACATTTATTAGCTAGTTTTCTTTAGTTTTATCTCTATTTGGGAGATGCATATATGTGAAGTAAGGGCTGTAACACTAGCTTCCTCTGCAGTGCAAGCTCTCTGTAATTATTTTACATGATATCATCTTTACCTTAAAATTTAGAGATTGTGTATTAATATATATAATATAGCAATTACACATATATGTTGTATACATGTTTTATATGCAACATATTGTATATCTCTTTTATTAATTTACTGTATGGTTCTATTTCTGTAGATATTATCACTCTGGATCCTCCTTGCTGCTGAATGCTGCTAACTTTTCCTCTGTGTACTAATCCACCCTCTAGGGCTAACACTAGCACTTCCCTAGGAAAGGCTACCGATATCACATGGGATCATCAGGTTCTGCACGTCAGTAGGTGTTTCGAGGCTCTGTTTAAGTGACTTGGTATCATGGTGTAATTCTCCCTTCTGCCTTTTCTCTTCCTACTTGGAAGACAAGTCATTATTATACTAATTATATACTAAAAATGTCCAGTTATGTGTAAGTTACTTTAAAATGTTGGTAGAAAATTGGCTGTGGGAAAAATATTCAGGTAGAGCAAATTGTCTCTTGTAGAGTGTTAACTCTACTAGAAAGCAAGCTGCTTATAAATTTTATCTTAGTACACATTAGAACTCTTTGTATTACAATGGACATTTAATTTTTTTTAATTTCAACTCAGGGGATTGGATTTGGGACACTCTACTGCTGAGCTATATTCTTAGTCCTTTTAACTAATTAATTAAATTATAAACAAGGTTTTGCTAAATTGGCCATGCTGGCTCCAAACTCCCAGCCCTCCTGCTTTAGTCTCTGGTGTACTTAGAGACACTTGCTCCAAAGCACTAGCCTGGACAGTAAGTTTCTTTAATCACTATGCTTACTATAACACTGTGCATATTCCTTGTTTTATACCTGTATCCATGTGCTTATAAATTCTCTCTTGAAACTTATATTGTACAGACATTGGAAAACTGACAGTCATGATAGAGTGCATTGTTTGCAGTGATTAAATAAATCTATTACATTAATTTCCATTTTACAATTAAAATATGATCTACTGCTATTAAAAATTAGCATGCCATTTTAGAGTAAAAATGCATTATGAAATTATTACATTATATATCAGCGGTGGTGATACATTACTGAATATCTTTTATTTTTTCACAAAGATCGCATGCAATGATGATAATGGTCAAACAAAAATATGTAATGTCAGGCAGTGATTGAAGACATACTGCATTTAGTACTCTAAATTAAGTATATAACATTGTGTGTCAGCACAAGACAACTTTGTTGGGCCAAATGTTTCCTGTAGATCTCCTGGGGTGATCCTCTGTGCAGTAATGCACTTCCTGAATTCCTTCAATAATTTTGAATTAGGAAGGGCAGGATTAGACGAAGGGACTTTCTCTAATAAATACTCAGATAGTGTCTGTCACAGAGACTTCAATTTAAAAAATAAGTTTCTTCTCTGCTAACTTTTTTTTTTCCTCTTGTAAGTTATGAGACAGAGCCTTCTCAGAAAATGTGCTATAGACACACTTGGTTTTAAGCATTATACTAGTCAACTTCTGCCTATTTGCTGCAACTTAAATGAAGAAAGGATTACTTGGCTCGTAGTTCCAGAGGATTCTTTCCCTGCTCACCTGGTTGCAAAGCAGGATGAGGCCAGAAGAGTATGGCTGAGCATATCTGCCTCTTCACAGCCCAGCAACAGCACAGTGCCTGAGAGGCAGGACTGAGGGACCAGATAGGGTGCCACGCAGCAGTGTGCTTTACACACCCCCACCCAAGCCAGGTGACAGCCCAGTTTAACTATCACTGTCTGCTCAGTTTAGGATGGATATCACTGTTTGAAATAGTTCCTAGAAAAAACGGAGTGAAAGGTAGTTTAAAGAAAGAGAAGAATTGCTGGGCTGTCTTAGTAGTGAAATTGAAGTCATAAACCAATGCAACTGCAGAACTTCTATCCTTTACAAGACTTTCTTCTAAGATACTCTGGAAACACACATTTACAGTTCTCCTTCTGTGTGTTTCACACTCCTTCTCAGTCTTTTCTAACTATCCTTTATTTTATCTTTACTTGTCCTGTTAAACTTAATGTTTGTCAATATCTGCCCTGAGCTCACTTTACACAGACCATCCAGAATAAGCTCCTTTATTCCTTTGCTTTCCTTTTCTGACGAATCTGCGCACTTTCAGTTTCCCATTTTTTGTTTTCTGGGTTTTTTGTTTTTCTTCTTCTCTGAGATGCAGTGTCACTGTGTTAGCTGAGTACCTGAGATTGCACTCATGTACAATTGTGTCCATTCTATTTCTTAAACATATGGCCAGGCAGCTAATAATCTATTGGTTATTTCTATTTGGAAGCTTCAGGTGTTTCAAACATGGCATATACTAAATTTGACTAATACTTTTAATAAATCTGTTCCCATCATCATTAATACTACATTTCATAGGTTAAACATTTTAAAACTCTACATGTACAGATAAACCTCCATAGCTTTTCTTTCTTAATTACTGTATACATTACAATTCATGGTGTATAAGCATCTCTATTTTTCAATATGCTTGACCTGCTTTATTGAAATACCCAACAAATTGATCTCCCTGCCTTTAGGCTTTATTCTCTCCAGTCTGTCTCTTAATAGTAGAAACTTACATTTAGACTATTGTAATTGCTAACTACACATACATTTAACAATTTCAAGATAATATTCTAATATCAGACACTGTCTGAGTATTTATTAGAGAAAGTCCCTTTGTCTAATCCTGCCCTTCCTAATTCAAAATTATTGAAGGAATTCAGGAAGTGCATTACTGCACAGAGGATCACCCCAGGAGATCTACAGGAAACATATGGCCCATCAAAGTTGTCTTATGCTGACACACAATGTTAGCACATTGTGTAATTGAAATTGTAATAATTTCAAGATAATATCCTGTTAAATGTATTGTTAAATACATTTAACAATTTCAAGATAATATCCTATTGGAATTGCTAACTACACATACATTTAACAATTTCAAGATAATAATATCTAAAAACAAGTACTTTGTTTTTAGTACCAAGAGTCATGCATTAATCTCTCTGGATTCTCTCCTTTACACTAGCCAATGGGCCTGTTACCAAAAACGCTTTAACCCTTTGCATTAGTACTACCCGATTCCTTCTTGGTCTAACTAGTGCTTTATTCTTTTTTTAATTAAGAAAATTTTTAAAAATAATAACAACAACATAGACAAAAACAGTAGAAATGATGCAGGGTTTCAAAACAAAATGATAGGAATTAACAGTGGTTGTTGTATTACATGCTGTAAGCATGTTAGAGGAATGAGGATGTCAAGGCAGAGACATGCTAAAACGCCGTCTGCAGTGATCCCTTCCCTGTTTTTGAAGCAGACCCCAGAAGATGATGAATAAGCAATTACAAATGATTTAGAGTTTGATGTGATTTTCCACACCAAAAGCACCAGTCTCTGCAGGAGACTGGTTTCTTTGTCGTGATAGTTGCTCAGAAAACTCATTGCAGCTGATATTCCTGGCTAAAGGTTGAGATCCCTAGGAGGAGTTCCTTCACAGGTCTCCCTACAGAGCAAGGTACCTGAGGCAAAGTGTGCAAACTACCCACCTGCAGGTGCGCATTGCAATTTTTCTGTTTATTTTTTATTATTTATTTATTTATTTATTTATTGCGGTACTGGGGATCGAACTCAGGACCCTGCGCTTGCTAGGAAAGCGCTTATTCCACTGAGCTATATCCCCAGCCCCCAATTTTTCTGTTTAATAACACAAGGATTCTAAGAGTCTACAATTGGTAGTGGTTGGTGAGGTTTAGCTAAATCCCATTCATCTTCTTAAACATTCTGAAAAAAAAAATACTTCTACTTGTTTAAAACCCATCAACGTTTTCCCATTAAGTTGCAATAATCGTTAACTTTAAATTTGACCTACTCAACCAGAAGGACCATCCACATTTTAATTTCTCTCCCTGTCTTTTGACACACAACTCCATTTCTATGTCCACTGTACAAATCTACATCGTGACTATGCTGACATCCTATGTGTGCATTACTTTTGGAGCTTTTGGGATTTCTCAGTGTATCAAACACATATGCATAAACATTAACATTCTTTTCATGACATTCATACTAAACATTGCATTAGGACTTGAGTCTGTATGTTTGTGACTTAGGCTGGTCCCTGTGGATGCCATTATTGATCTAAAATGGCCTTAGTCAGCAAGATTGCTAGAAGAAAATGAAAAACGGCTACTCAATGATCTCTGGAATTTGGAAATCAAGTTTTTTGAAGTAAGTTATTTGCATATATCTTTAAACTAAGGAGCTTGAGATGCACTTATTTTCTAAGTGGACCTAATACATACTTTGTTCTCCTTTCTTTAAAATTAAATATATATAATGACAAGTGTTTGTGGAAAAGAGAAGCCGTCTATGAGCCCAGTGGTCACAGCCATGAGCCTAGGTACTGGAACCTCAGCTTCAAAGATGTATTCTTAGGCTGTGAAATCTAATAAATTTCTCCTGCTGAATTTTGATACTATCATAGTTGGCATCAGTGACTTTTTGTCCCATCATTTTTTTCTTTCTAGAATATAAATATATATAATTTATCCTATATTTGTATTATTGTGTTCTGATGGACATAACAAGTTTTTCAATCTCAGATAAAAAATTTTATGCCAAGATAATCATGCAGTAGAAGACATATCTGATTTATATTACATAGATGTGAGATTTAAAACTCTGGTGATATTTTGATGAGTAATTTGAGCTTGAGTTGATAGGGAAATTGTTTAAGAAATCTGTGGAAATCGGGATGTACTGAATGTGTTTTACTTATGGTAATGGGTGTAAATTTCTGAGCCATGGAGAAGACTGTGGTAAGTTAAAATCTTTACAGTAAAACATTGAAAACTATTCACAAAAATTTCAAATGTTGGTTTATTTGGAAAAATAAGTCTTCTACCATAAGATTAAGTTAAATATGCTGTGCTATAGACTGATTATCCTAGATTATTTGAGTTGGAGCTGAATGCAATCACAAGTATAATTAAAAAGACTGAGGCAGATTACACACGGAAAGACAGAAGTGACTCTGGAGATAGAAATTAGAGCAATGTGTCCGCAAGCCAGAGGAAACTGGCAAACACAGAATCTGGAAGAAACAAGAAATGGATTGTTCCCTAGAACCTTCTGCAGAAACCTGCCCAAACTTTGATTTTTCATCCAGTCACACTAATTTCATAATTCTGGGTACTAAAACTGTAGGAAAAGTATTTCATCTGTTTTAAGCCACTCAGGTTTTCTTTGTTTGTTTGTTTTGTAATCTGTTACATCCTCCACACGAAATTAACATACTGCATTGCATAGTTTCTGAATTATGTTTCCATGGTCTCCTAGGATTCCATCTCTGTACTTAATTTCACTGCAACTCAGAAGTAGAATAAATATCACCAGTGACTAGGGCCTTTTCATATCTCTACTCTCATCTAGTTTACTAAGAGGTCACTGAACTATGCAACAGTACAGGCTACCTCAGAGTCAGAGAGGAAAGAGCTACAGATTTTTATGCTAAAGAATGTTCAGGCTAAGATGAAGACTCAAGCCCACTTTTGTAATCTATCATTCATGCTGGGGTTTATTTTATATGAACAAATTACCTGAGCCTCTTTTGCTAAATCCCATTCATTTTTCAGATTTACCATTTCTTAATGATTTGCATACTTTTTATACTATAATCTTATTTCCATTAAAATTTCATGAGAGTCGTATTTTCATGAGCATAATATTCATTCCAAAAGATTTAATTTCACACACACTCACTAGAATATATTCTCAGTCAGTCCAATAGTTCAGTTTCTGCCATCTTTATAAATCTGGCAACTAATTCAGAAGCTTGAGTAAGATATATGTTTAAAACACATTAATTGTATTAACAAAATTATAGATTGCTACATTAGACATGCTACACTGAAGAAAAAACTAATATGGTTTTATCTCAAAGCATATTCAAAGTGACACAACTTATTTTTCTTTATACAACTAAGCTTATGAACTTTTGCGTCATACATTAGGAGTAGTATTAAGATTCAAAGTTGATTGATTTTGACTGCCTCTTAAAATTACTCAAAAGTTACTACTCATTACCAAGTGATTATCTTACAACTTGCTGGACATAATTTATAAATTGCCTCAGGTCTTATTTTTTTAATCAGTCTCTTAGTCTTCCAAGGTGCTTCCAAGATACTTTGTCTTCCAAGGTTCTTTCAAGTAGGAAACTGAAATGCTGTGAGGAGGTATTACCCACAGACACCCATTTAAATATTTACATGGGGTGATCAAAATATACAGTGAATATTTAAATTTTTAAAGTGTTGCAGTAAAAATAAATTGCCAGTAATCCCCCACAAAACACCCCCCTGCTTCAATGCGTGTATCCTATTGTTCTTGTCACTTTCAGAAGCAGTTTTGCAGGTCCTCTTTCTTTAGTGTCTTCACAGGTTGTAAAAAACTGCAGTGAATTTTGCTACCCAGTGACATCCAAGGGAAAGGCAGGCTCTAAAAATACTGCAGCATATCCTGACCCATTGTATTCACTGTAAAACTTCCACAAACTCAAACTTATCATGAAAGGTGGAAGTGCTGATGGATCCAGGGCCTACAGAAACCCAGGACAAAACAGTAAAAGGCATTCACAGAAAAAGACTTCTAGTGTTGTTTCAGATGGCCGCAGGAGTATTTTGCTGGGCAATCGGTAATTCACTATGATATTTTTAAAATTTAAAGCTCACCCTTTTTTGAATCATACCTCATACTATGATTGAAATGTGTTCTGAATAATTTCCTAGCTTATAAATTATAAAAACTTTAATTTGTTTAATTTTTCAGTTTTTAAATGATTTTAAAATACCAAATAAAGGCTAAGCATTATGTTCCCCATTTGCCTTTACTTTTATTCAAAGTGAATGTGGATATCCTAAAATTGACCTTGGTTTAAACCAAAAACTTAGGGAAAACTAAATGTTAAGTAAATTATTCAAAGTTTCAAATATACACACATATACACAGAACCATCCATACACATCTCTTCACATTCATTTTGCATCCTTTTATTCATATTGTTACGTGTTTGCTGTTGACATTCTCTTTCTTAGTCTTCTTTTAAAGTTTCATGAATCATTAGCATTTCCAATGATACCACTAAAGATTTGGTGTTTATTTTCAATTTAATAAATATTTATGAAAAAGAGTAGCTGGATAATATTGACTAAAAAATTGCACGCTCTGTGCTCCTCCAGCTGTGCCAGTCACACCTTCATCCAAAACCACTTGTGAAGATCTGGACCTTTGCAAGAGCACCCTGCCAGCCATGAGAGCCTGCGCCAGGCAGGACAGCTCACCTGATGTCGATTCAGATCCACTGTAATTGCATTTTTAATACTCCAGAATTTTTATCTGAGAAAGAAAACCTTACATGCCTTTGCTCTTCTTCATCATAACACTGCTTTTGGACTGATAGTTACACTGTAGAATTAGAATCGCAAAGTGAATGTCCTCATTGAGGGAATGTTTGCCCTTTTGCTGCTTCCAGGCCATAAAAATCTCATAGTTGCCTAAAATATTGGATTTCATCCACCCAAATATAATTATTTATCAAATTTTTCCTGGCAAAAGCTTGTAGCACATAGTAGTTTAATTTGCACACATTCAAGCAAAACAAACAATAGAGATATTGAACCTTAGTTAGCGGAGCGGCAATCAGTGAATTCAGTCCCGGTGGTAAACCCAGCGTCATATAGAGTTTCTGTGAGAGTACCACTTGTGTCAGGGGAGGTAAACCTAACAACTACAAAAGGTACTAGCAGACTTTTTATTTCTTAAATAAATGTAAGATTATCAATAAAAGTAAAAAGATCTAACAAAAATGTTGGGAATGTGTTAGTAAATTAAATGGACTTTGAATTATTTATAAAACATTTTATAATCATTACTCATGATATTCCTTAAGAAAATGGACAAACTTTGAAAACAGAACAATTATATACCACAAAAGTGAATTTTGTGTAACCTGATCATTTCATTTGAAAAAAAAATTAATTGAAATGACTCCTCAAAGGTGTAGCCAGACGTGACACACACCTGTAATCCCAGCACTCAGGAGGCTAAGGCAGGAGTACCACTGAAAGCACCATGCCAGCCTAAAACACAAATTAAGCTTGAGGCTAGCCTGAACTACACAGCAAGACCCTGTCTAAAGAAAAATTAAAAACTAAAAAATAAAGGTAAAAATTAACCTCAAAGAAATTAGAAAAATCAAAATATAAGGTGACTGTCTAGCAAGAATTAAAGACTTTAGAATTTAAGAATACAGTGTTTCTAGATTGATTCTCCAGTGAGCGTAAAATATTTTATACTTTACTCATAAGTGAAGCAAATCAGACCCGCATGTGTGAAGACTTTATTGTCTCACTGGTGTAAGAATCTGAAAGAGTAAATAAAATCTAGGAGGTATGATAGATATTGTGAAATAAAAGGAAATTACTCAAAAGGAAAGAACTGGAATGAGGGGAAAAAATAAAGAAGGGAAAAATATGTATATATGTATACATAGGATAGCTAACATAGTTGTAATACTGACTTTTATTGCTTTATTTAAAGTAACAGTTAATGTTTAATTATTGGATCAATCTTACATGTCTATATTTGTTTATCTGAGTAACCAATTTGAGATATCAATGTGTAATGCAACAGTCATTGTTAATTTCCTATCACTCTCTGAAATACTCTATTTCTAAGACTGAGTGCTATTTTGTAAATGTATTTGTGTTTGTTAATATGGCTTCGTTCTTTTATCTTTAAAATAAAAAAAATAAAATGTGCAATTGTTCTGCTATAAGCATGGGTGCATTTATATCACTGTGATGCAGTGTTTTAAATTCTTCTGAAAAAATAGCGACAAGGGGGATAGCTGGATCCAATGGCCCTCAATCCTAATTTTCTGATGAACTGTCACACTGATTTCCAAAAACCAAGATGTTCACCACCCAAGGAATGTATAAAAAAAGTTGTGGTATTTTTATACAGTGACTCCACTAATAGGCTATGAAGATTAACTCGAGGCTTTTATAGGTAAATGGATGCAACTAGACACCATACTCAGAAATAAACCAGACTCACATGTGCAAATATCACATTGTCTTACTAGTGTAAGAAACTAAAGGGGTAAATAAAAGCCAAAATGTACAATAGATAGAGTGAAAGGGAAATAAACTGTTCGAAACTGAGTTTGGGGAAAAGAGGAAAGAAGAATGGGGGAAAAATATATATATATATATATTAGTAAAATAATTGTACTACTAATTTCTATTTCTAAACTTAGGAACAGTTAGGACTTATATTATTTAATGAGTTTTGCATGCCTGTATCTGGCAATCTGAGCAACTACTATGAAGATGACAATATGTAATATAATAACCGATATTAATTTCCTATCATCTTTTTTCAAAGTTTGCATCATTTTTATTGTCTTTTCTCTCTTTACATTAAAAAAAAATACAACTGCTTATAGGCTGTGATGGTCTAAAATTAAGTTTTATACAGGATAATGTTCCTTCTACCACCGCTTAGTGGAGTTTAATTGCTCAGTTAACGAATTCTCTCAAACTTGAAAACCTTTCAGTCTTTCTCAGTAGTAAAACTATTTTTTAAAAATAATTCAGTACCTGAAAAGTCTACACAATAACAACTTGCACCTAGGGTAATGTGAAGAAATTGTTAGCATATTTTGAAGTTCAGGTAACTATTGAATAAATAGTATTGTACATCTTTAAAAATATTATTGAACTTCCCTAAATGTAGAAGTTATCTTTTACTAATGGTAGTGCTCATACTAGTACATTAACTTCTAACAGTGAATAGAGATCATTGATGTTGTCTAATTCAATTTACTTTAACAATCTCTCAATTCAAAGGTAAAATAAGAACATGAGAGATTTTTCTGTGTGCTACAAAAATTTTAAATTACATATATGACTTTAAAATTATACATGCATAATTTTGGATTATTGTCTAGTTTTATCTCCTAGAAACTATGGATTTTTGGTTCTCCATTTACTAGGGCTTTCATAGTTATCATTCTTGTATGTGATGGTTGAGTCAATTGTTTTGTGGTTTGTTTTTATGTGACTTGGTATGAGACCATGTTCTTACGTATGCTAGGAAAATGTTCTACCACTGAGCTATATCACCTAGTACTGAGTTATATCTTTATTAATCAGATCTGGCTTTTCCATTTCTCTTTTCTAAATATTTAGGTAATAGTGGAGCCAAAATTTGGTGATTTTCATACTGTTAACAAAAGAAAAATACTTATATTCAGTACAGATAATTCATGGGAAAACTGGTATTCATAACATTCATGCATGTATATATTATTGGCAAAACAATACTGCATATGTTTGTTTATTGGTATTCTCTAACATAGTTATTTAATTAAAGGAAAAGTAAATATACTTAGATATTGCAGCTTTTCATTTTAGTTTTATGTTTAATTTCAATCTTGTATTTAAATTAATATTTAGAAAGTATGAGATGAAAGAAAAATTATAATTATATGGTAAATAACTTCCTAAACTGCTATTCTATGATTTTTAGTTTTCTGCTACAGTCTACAAAAATGAAAAATCCATCTGCAATAAGATGAAAATGTGCAGATGTAGTTTGGATAACACTTTTTGTTAGTATATTGTATAAGTTTTTCAGATATCAGTGAATTTAACAAAAATTTTACTAGTATTGGAGAACCAATTTCACTAAATTTAGGACCAGCTAGTGGCCAATAAATTTATGGATTTGAGCTTGGTGACATGCTTAAGACTAAATTCTGACTTGTGGGAAAATTATGTATATAAATAAATAATAGGCATGCTATAAAAAGCATGCAGAGAACCACTGTAATTATATAATTCTGTGTTGGGAGGTTCTTTTGTGTTGTTGTTGATCCAAGAAAGAGATTCTCTCAGCTCTTGCTTTAGTTCTTCCTCAGTTCAAAGTACAAATATGAATTAAAATGTGTCATAGTGCTTACAAAATATCCTCACTCAGAAGATATAAGCAGAAAAAATTGCTAAGCTTCACAACTTTAGATAGAATTAATTAATTTTTTAAATGCACTTCCCCCAAAAAACTTAAGTCACCTTCTGAGAATGTTAACTGTCATGAGTAATTGATACATGATTGAAAATAAAGCGGAGGCAGACCTGAAGCTACAGGGATTTTCATCATGACAGATCGTCTATCATCCTTCCATATTAAAGTATTTAGGGACAGAAAAGATTTAACAATTATTCAAGTGAATTAATAAATTAAAAACACCAATGTATTTATTATTAAGTATCTAGATATGCACTAACAAATGACAAAAACACACCCTATTCTGTTGTTATTTAGACGGTCAAAAGAACAGATTTATTATAATTTAAAAGATTATAAAAATAGTTGTTATAATTATAATCAATAAGAACACAAAGAGCATTACACAATAAAAAGAATTTCATTTACCAGAAATTATATGGTATGTGCATAATATATGTAGAATCAGTTATGCTATAAAATATGCTTAAGTATAATATCCATATAACTTTGTAGAAAAGATGCCAATGCTATGGCTTGATATTTTATAGCGATTAAATTCCATCTCTTATCAGGAACAAATGTATAATGCAGTCATATGCATACCAAAAATTAGTTTTGGACTTAGAGAAAATTCAAATTTCATAATAAATTGTAAGGTAAGCTAATACAGTATCATTATATAGCAAATTTTATGGTATTCAAATGTGGAGTATTCATATTTTACTCAAGTATACATTTATTTCATATTTTATGGTATGTAGATACCTATTTATACGACAGTCATTAGGCAGCTATCCTATGTTGAAACACATTGCTTCATTAATATTAGCTACTCCAAGGAGACATTACCTAACTAGAATTACAAAAATGTACCTTCATATTTTAGTATTTAAAAAGTTACCATTGTTATTTTACCAATATGAGCTGCCTTTGCTGTGTGAGATAGCATGCAAATACTCAGTGTTAAAATCTCTTGGTAATAACATTTGTGAATGAGCTCCTGTATCTTTACTACAGTAGGAGGCATTATTTTTGCTCCTTTTCCTAAGTACACCAAATGATTACACTTACCAGCCTTTCAAAGTTAAGCGGACTTTTCACTTGTTTGTGCCAATGAAAAACCAGCCAGTGAAGAGTGAGTCAACTTTTTGCATAATATTTATGAATTAGTGAAAAACCTCATTTTCTCCTTCCTTATCATACTACCTGTGGAAACAAAGATTATCTGGTAGACTCCCTCAGCGAAGATCTAAGAAGGTCAATAGAGTCCTAGTATATTTCTAAGCCTTGAAGTGTGTATAAAACATATGTAATAACTGAATCAAAGAACTTAAACATGGAAAAGAGACGAGATGTGTCTAGTTTCACGTCAAATGCTGTATTTGGTAATAGGTACTCTAGCAAAAAGTCAGAATAAAGTTTTAGATCTGTGATTCTTTCCACGTTGATAAAATTGCATAAAGCAAATTGATTAAAGAAAATACGCACCCTGTTGAAAAACAAGGACGATTAAATAGGAGAAAATAAAGGAAAAACCGTACAACTCTGCAACCGCATAGGCTTCTTTGCCTCTCTAAGGAACCCAAGGCCTTATTTTCTTTCTTTTTTTTTTTTTTAATTTTAGAAACATAAAAGTA